>JACTOM010000282.1:232247-250626 GCA_015832385.1 Elymnias hypermnestra | reverse complement strand
CCGTAACTTCGGTATGGTCAAGTGCTAGTCGTAGTTAAATATGAAGATCAATGGAACTCCTCAACGCCTTACAGTAAGGGTGCGGTTTGAGGCAGAAAATATAAGTGTCTGTAATCAAATAGCAATGAGCTTACGTTTGTTGCTGCATTGCAACACGTTTTTAGGTGTACACATATTGAGACAAATTTGTTAGTTTACTTCAGATTCACTAAAATTCAAAAAATAAATATAAATTTTAACAAAAAAAGAACCGCCTTCAAAACAAACTTACAAATACATTGATATGCTCTAAAAAGTAAGAAATAATTGCGTATTCTTTTATAGTGTTCTTCGTATTCTTATATTTGGAGTCGTATATAGCAATAGGTGGAAGATACACGCGGGGAACATCTATCTCACTTTTTTGTTAAAATTTCTCTTTAGTAAGTAGCAAATGCATTTCCCAGCCAAAAAAAAAACGTAGCAGCCCTTTAACGTCCCACTGCTGGGCACAGGCCTCCTCTCTCCGAGGAGCGAGGGTTTTTAGAGCATAGACCCACCACGCTGCTCCACTGCGGATTGGTAGGCATAGCACACAAGTGCACTCTCTATTCCTTCACTCTCATAGTCTGATTTGACGGGAATCCCACACGACCGGAGAGAGATCAGGCACAGGGCCGACGGCTTAACGTGCTCTCCGAGGCACGGGGGTGGATCACACCGCCAACTTCCCAAGTTCGGGCTAATATTGAGAAAATCTTAAAAGAAAACTCAATATCGATTTTTTTGAATTGGCCCGACCCGGGACTCGATCCCAGGACCTTATGTCTGTAGTCGAACATGCTAACCACTAGACCAATGAGGCAGTTAAAATTTCTATTTATTAGGTTCCAATACGATGCTATATACAAGCCATAAGAAATAATCTTAGACTATGTCTTTACTGGCCATCAGGTAAGATTACATTAAAGACTTCATCAGAATTTAATGAATTATGTTCTGATATATCTACTAATATTAAGCTAAAGCGAAGTTGGCAAATGTATTTCCATATAAAATTACTTCGAGGACGTCCATTTACGATAAAAAAATATGCTGTGGCCGTGTCTTTGGACTAGGAGTTAGTCTTCACTGCCCTGATATCTCTAGTTTTGGACAGGATTGCATGTTTTCCATCCTACCCTTATCTTAGTGCTATCACTAAGAGAACATACATGCATACATAGGATCACGCCTCATTCCCTTCGAGGTAGACAGAGACCACGTCCTTCCACTTGCCACGATCCTTGCATATCTGCTTCGCTTCTTTCATTCTCATTAAATTTTTCATACAAGTTTATTGGTTTAGAGTACTCTTGACCTGGCCCTTGTCTAAAATGTCCTGGATTTGATCCATGAACGTTCGCCTTGGTCTTCCCCTTCTAACTTTCGCATTCACTCTTGACTCATAAATCCTTTTTGTCAGTCTCCTTTCACTTATTTTCTCTACATGCCCAAACCTTCTAAGCATACCTTTCTCGATTTTAGTCACTACGTCTTCTTTTATACCACAACGTTCTCTTATCACACTTTTTCTTACTCTGTCGCTCAGTTTTCATCCACTCATACTGATATAAAGAGAAACATTAAAGGAGAAAATTTTACGTTAGTTATTGTAAGCAGACCAAACTCCCAATCCTTCGCATGATGAATCAAGGGATCCAGTGGCAGCTGAACGTGACTTTGAGCTGTTTTCTTATAGGCCAAAGAGCTCAATAACTTTCCTGAGGATTTATTCCGAAGACACCACACCAACATTGCTCCAATGTTTTCCCATGGAGGTCAGGAAGGAACCCAATACTTGCAAGAAGAATCTAGTGTAAGGAATAAATAATTTGGTATCGATTGTGCTGCTCAACCAGGATGAGAGTTAGATATAGGCAATTTTATTGTGTAAGCTTGTGTAAAAATGTATTTTAGGTAGGAATTGGTTTAATATTTTATATTTACTAGCTTTAAGAAAGATGTGGTATGGCTGGGTTATGGATACGGGCGTTTGTTGTACGTGAACACGTCTCGTAACGGGGCTTCCCCTCCGCCGCGCGCGATTATTTACAGTCCTTACTTAACGTAATAAATCCTTTGATCTTTTATCTATCCAGTTGTGTAATTTAATTTCCGATGGAGATGATAGATATGTAGCTACAATGCTAAACTGTATCCACCGAATTTGTTATTCGTTTTTTTTAATTGCCTCCTTATAGATACGATTTTAAAGACGTATTCACGTCAAAACTATTTTCTGTCCTTCATCTACTTCCCGTTTATCTATAAACCAAAGTTCATTAAAATTGATTTAGCGGTTTTTTTCAAAATGTCTTGTATTGCCAAAAGTTCTGATCATTGAGAAATGTATGTAAATGGTTCTGTTTTCACTTTGGTCTTATAGAAACGTTTAAACTCCTACATCGATAAAGTTAAGCTGCACTTAAATTACATTAAAGTAGGAAAATTACTCGGCTAAGGAGGAAAATATCTATGGAAAACCTGTTTCAACACAAACCGCACGTGTGTCTATATAATGCCATCCAATTGAGCAGAATCGAAGTTATTGTTCACCACAATTACAATACACGCAGTATGGCATCAACTTTTAGGCATTGCACAGACGGTGATATCTTCTGATGCATTTTTTGTTAATAAATCTATTAAATATAACCCCTATCGTAAAGGGATTGTTTATGTGTGATTACGAATCCTTTAAATCCCGTTACCAGCTTGCGTTTTACGACGTGGATACGTTTTTAAAATCGCATCCAATAAAAAAGAATGATAATCGATGGATACAGTTTGGTGTTGTAGCTACATATCTATTACCTCCATCCGAAATTCAATTACACAGGATAGTAGAAGGATCAAATAATTTATTACACTAAGTAAGGACTGTGACACATCGCATGCGGTGGAAGGGGAAGACCATAACACAGCCACACCACATCTTTCTTAAAGCTAGCAAATATAAACTATTAATTCCTAGTTAAAATATAAGTTTACATAATAAAATCGCCTATATTTAACCTCATCCTGGTGGAGCAGTACAATCGATTCCAAATTATTTATTCCACACCCTAGATTCTTCTTGCAAGTAGATTTTTTACCTGATCCCAATGGAAACACTTCGGACCCATTTTGTTGCGATGTCGTTTACGTAAATCCTTAGAAAAGTCTTTGAGATCTTGGCACAATAAGTGAATAGCTCAAAGCTTCGTTCAGCGACCATTAGACCCCTTGATTCTCCATGGGAACTATTGACAATTTGGTCTGCTCGCAATAACTAATGTGAAATTTTCTCTTCTAACATTTCTCTTTATATCAAACCCATATGACATCTAATATATTAGTATTGTATAATTTACTCTTGACCCTCACTTCAAGTTTTACCATCTTATTGGAGAATCAAAAGACTGTAACAGTTAAGGCAGTTCTAAGCCTACTCTTTTTATTTGTCAGGGGGGACCGATGAGGTTATATGTGAGGTTAAATGTCCATTCGATTTACCCAGGTGAGACTTTCGTATTATAATTCCCTTGTCGCCATGGCATGGGATTCTCTGGATCACAGTTATGGTTGATAGCAATAAAAATCCTTCATGTAATCCCTAAAATAATGGCACTAAGCAAACCGTAATTAATTAATTACTTGTGCCATACCAATTAAGTTAGAGTTAGAAAGAGGCAATCCTGCCTAAAACTGGAGATATCAGGGCGTTAAAGACTAACTGCTAGTCCAAAAAATCCAAAATAGTCCAGAGTGCAGAGAACAACATTAGGAAATTCTGACTTGGATGAGTCAAATGGGCATTTGCACGAGGATAGATCCAGCAAATTTTATCAGAGAACCCGGTGCCAGAGGTAGAAAACCGAGCAGGTTTTATTGGGTACAACCCCATATAACCTGATCGCTCTCCCCAAATTAAAATTTCCCCTGTGACAAACAATAAGAGTAGGTTTAGAACTGCCTTAACTGATACAGTCTTTTAATTCTCCAATAAGTTGGTAAAACTTCAAGTGAAGGTATACAGTAAATTATACAATACAAAAGTGTCCTTTTAAATTTTAATAATTCATTTTTCAAGATGCATAAACAAGATGAGTTCTGATGACCTTCTTATAGATGTAAATGCGACTTCTGAGTTTTTGGACACAACCAGTGAGACCCAAAATGTAATAAAGAGATTTCTTCGATCAGAATGCCAAGGATTTTCCAGTCTCCATGTTTGTCCACTGCCTTATATTATGTGAAAATACAACTGTGAGAATTCTTTAATAGCGAATCGTATAAAAATATTTAACATGTATAAAATCGTTTAAAAATGTTTTTTAATTAAAGCCGTACTCGATCCCAATAAATCCCGGAGGCATTTTCACGCGTCGATAAATATTTTCTACATATGAGAATTTTATTGGTACTTTTAACGATGTTTTGCCTTAACACGCTGTACTCGTGGAAGTTAGGTTAGTCTCCATCAAGTAGTCTCACGTTCCTGTCCTTCATACATCGAAATGTTTTATAAATACCTCGTTGATTTATGCAGCTTGTTTGACTATATACTACGAGGATTTATTTGAATCTTTTATGTTATGTTTGTTCATTTCTTTGTCAAAAAAATCACAATATTGATAGTTGGATTTTGGTTCTTGGTTACAATTAACTCAAAACAAGACTTAGCATTCCAGTAGGCTTTTAGAGCAATTTTACATACTTAGCATCACGCTTTATTCTCTTAGGAGTAGGCAGAGACCACGTCCTTCCACTTGCCACTATCCTTACATATCTCCTTCGCTTCTTTCATTCTCATCAAACCTTTCAAATGTCCTGGATTTGTTCTTCCCCTTCCAACTTTCCCATTCATTCTTGACTCTTTTCAGTTTTCTTTGCCAGCTTCCTTTCATTCATTCTCTCTACGTGCTCTACGTTTTCAATTAGATCGTAAAACATCGTTTCTCCATTTCAAATGTCCATAATGACATTAAGCTAAGGTTGCGGAGGTTCCTTCATGCCCTGTTCATTAAAACACCCACATAAAACTTAGTCAGGTATCCTTTTAGTATCATCTTTATTACAATGTATAATAATTTTCATTTATTTTATTCAGTGCTCAATATGTGTCCCGAATCTAGTTCCATCTGGCGTCTGGTCTATTTGGTTATGTCAACCTATTAGCTCATGGCTACAAATGTAATAAGGATATTGCTGCAGGCCATAAAAGTCATAAGGCTATTGGTGCTGACCATAAATGTTATGGAGACATTGGTGCGGGCTGTAAATGTTATGAGGATATTGGTGCGGGTCACATTTCATCTAACCCGAGCATTGAGATTGTTGGAATAGTGATCCCACTAATGGGTCCAAATAAAATCTCCCTAAAGATTGCTTGACAGATAGCGCTAGATATCGTCGTGTTATATAACATTTTCTTCCCATCAAAAACAAGCTCTGATCTGTACATTGAAAAAGTAAGCCCACAGTATAATCAAGTAACGCCAACTGTTTTTGTCAGGGTTGACCTTCGGAACATGCAAAAAGTGTCTGAGGTTTTTCTTCGAGAACCTTACTTGGACAATGTGGCATTGAATGCTTAACATTGCCCGGTCTACATTTTTAACTTAGGATCATGGCATACTTTACCATATTTTTGTAAGGTTGAATAAATGAATGAGCGATTTGATGGTGTAATTGTACTAATAGTTTTCTTTAGCTTCAATTCACTTCAAGGTAAATTTAAGAGATTACATATTTTGTTTCCAATACGATGGTATGAAGACGTTCCTGATCCAACATACAGTAAAACCTTCATTAGTTACAGTCCAGCTTTATCTATAGAATTTGAAGCCTCACCGTTTAGTTTCCATGTTTGTTTGCGATGTAAAGAACCTACTCTACATCGCCTGTTACCAAACGCCTCATTCTTGAATTGAAAGCATTTACCAGCTCCATTTTATTTCTTTCACTCAAAAAATGGGATACTCAAGTATCGAGTATGTAGGTATCGTCGTCGCTTTTATCGAAGTACATCCACTGCTGGACATAGGTCTCATCTAATGAAGGCCCGATCTTAAGCCACCTGGCTCCAGCGACTACTAGCGTTTCTCTCATATACCTTGTATGGGTCTGTCAGTACTACACCATCCGGTGCAGGGTTTTCATTCCAGCACTTTCAGGCCCCAACGTCCATCGGTCAGTAGTACAGCAGAATTTTATTCTCCTACGGTACTTACATAAGGAAACTGCTATCATAGCTTTCTTCATCGTCAGCTGAGTGACTCTAGGCCATGATGACTGTAGTCAACGAACACATCGCTGTAGGTCATCTCAACACGCACTATTGGTTCGTATACCCCTTTTCTGAATTGCGGAAAACTGTGGCCCTATCAATGTTTAGTCTCTCATTTATCAACTGGGTTGTTATCCAAGACCTGATGTCCAACCACAACGATGCTCATCACCAAGAGAAAACTTTCCCTGCCTAAAAACGTGTTCACATGAACATTTACTGAGGGTTTGAGTTAACAGAGGGAGTTGAAAAGGATGTGGTTACACCTTAGCCCACATAAGCAGTTAAATTCCTCGTTATATAATTACAAGTGATTATAGACACGAGCTTTATCGTTTTTGTAACATCTCCAAGGTTGAAAATCACATGACGTTTCTGGCCGCTTCCGTTGGCGTTCTTAACGATTGAGATGAATTAAGCATTTTAGTTGTTAACTATAATTTATGTAGTAAATATGCAGTGATATTTAATTGTTAAAATTGTTAAAATGTGTTTTCTGATACTGACGCATGCATTTTATAGTAAAGATCGAGTTTTTTATTTATGTCGAGACTTTTATTGCTACTACCACTGCGTCACATAAAAGGGGTTATAGCGAGCAAACCTTTAAAGATAGACATAGGTTGTTACGAATTTTTTTTAGGCTTTTTAAAGGGGAATCTTTCTGTAATACATGATTTTTGTGAAACTTTATACGTTTACGTAGCATACGCAGCGAAAGCTCTCAAAAGAAAGTAACCCGATTTTGAAACATTTATCATTAGAACACCACTGCTATTATTCGTATCGTAATTATATTTATCCTATAGCTATCCTTAGTAAATGGGCTATCTAACAGTAAAACTATTTTTTAAATCGGACTTGTAATTCCTGAGATTTGCGCGTTTAAACAAACGGTGGTAGATTTGCTAGCAACGGACAGACTGATGATTCAAAACAGCATAACTTAATATTTCATGTTTATATTTTGGTTCGTAACCATTAATCATGTTGGAGATGACATGGTTTATATCGTTGTTTTGTCGCCATTTTGCAGGGAACAATTTGATTCCATTTTTCTGATCCTCACTTGAAATGTATGAAACGTCTCGCCAGTTTCCTTTTAAATTGCTCGTTTATAAATTGCTAGTTACTGTTTGCTAGCCATCTTCTGCGTGGGCGAACTCCATTTTATGCTGCATAAAGGCAAAAATCTAATCATGGCCTAGAACCGTTTAACTGGTTTGAAATACCGTCATAGTTTTAGTCTCTGACTGCAAAATCTCATCCTCTGTACCGTATAAGAGAGACAGAGATTACGAGCTAACCTTGAAAAATAGACAAATGTTGTTGGAGACTAATATTTAGAACTTTTAAAGCGAAATAATTCTGTCTTACACGATTTTTGTGAAATTCTAACCATTTACGCAGCGCATGCATCAGAAGCTCCCAAGAGGAAGAACACCCCCATTTTGAAACATTCTCCATTAGTGCACTGCTTCGATTAGTCTTAGAATGATGATATACAGCCTATAGCCTTCCTCAATAATTAGGAAAGGAAAAATCTAACACTGAAAGAATTTCTCATCTCATGAAAGCAAAACTCTTCAGTTTAATAGTATTAGCATAGGAGTAGATTCAAGGTTTCCCTTTTGAAACGTCATCAGTATAACTGTTGCTAAGGAGTCAATTAGTGAATAGAAAATTAATTCTACCGTAAAACAAAACTCCGTGGTTACTCTTTTAAACTCGTCACATCTGTCAAATCAGCCTGTTACAATTTTCCTTTAAGGCAGCTGTCTCCTTCTTCTTCTCCCCCTCTCAATATGATAACATGCAGTAAAGTAAGTTGAGAAAGTCACTGTCTTCTCTCCCCCCCCCCCTTCAATACATTTCCTAATTAAATTAATTACCCTTAAGAAGGCAGTTGGTCTGCTCTCTCCCTTTATTTGGCCGAATTTGCAGCCAAATGATATATCCACTAGATCAAAGAAGCAATATACTCCGTCAAATGCAGCTGCTCCTCTCAACCCCTATATCCTGTAGGTCAATGTAGATAAGTGCTTAATAAAGAGAAGCTATTCATTAAATCCATGAAATTTATACCTAAGAAGACAGTTGTCCCTCTTTACTCCCTTTCTTTGGAGGAATTTGCAGCGTAATAAAATATCCATTTAATGAAAGAGGCAAAATACTACATACAGACAGCGGCCTCTCTTTACTCCTCTCCAATTTGAAGGTACTCCCAATACCGACTAGACCAATGTGGACAAGTGCTTAATACAGAGAAATCATTATTTAAATCAGTGAAATTAATGACTCCTAAGAAGACAGCTATCACTCTTGGCTCCTTATCTTTGGGGGAATTAGCAGCCAAATAAAATATCCATAAGCAAAATACTCCGTAAAGGGCAGTTGCCTCTCTATCCTTCTCCAACTTGAGGTTATTCCCGATATCGACTAGACAACATCCGATGTGGACAAGTGCTTCATAAAGAGAATCTATTATTTAAATCAATGAAATTGATTACTCCTAAGAAGTCGGCTGTCCTTCTTTGCTTCCTTTCTTTGGTAGAATTTGCAGCCAAATAAAATTTTCACTAGACCAAAGAGACAAAATACTCCGTAGAGACAGCTGCTTCTCTCTACCATTCACCAACTTGAAGATACTCCCTATATCTAGTAGATCAAAGTAGAAAAGTGCTTAGTAAAGAGAAGATCCTGAGAAGAGATACTCCTAAGAAGGCAGCTGTTCTTCTTGGCTCCCTTTCTTTGGGACAATTTGCAATCAAATAACATATCCACTACAAAAAAAGAAGCAAAATACTCTATAGAAGGAAGCTGTCTATCTCTACTTCTCCCCAGCTTGTAGATACTCCCTCTATGTACTGGATTAATGTGTAAAAGTACTTTAGAAAGAGCAGCTGGCTTTCTCCCGCATGGTTGATATGTCAGCATGAGAATTTGTAATAAAAAAGTATAGATTAGGAAAAATACTCCTTAGAGAACAGTAACCCTTCCCCTCTTGGCAATACTCTGGTCATGAGAACTTTTACGTTGTTATTTATACATCTGTGACTAACAACACACCGGAACACCCAATTGAACTGTTTCGCCGTTGTGACTCACTCATTGGTATCTCCTTAGACGGGTGATAGCAAGGTCTTATCGTCGAAATATTGCTTACTTGGAATATGCTAGCTGTTTCCCTCGGTTTCACCTGCGCAGATTCCAATCCTGCAGAAATATAGATCAATTCCTAATTAGAGACCTTTTAAATTGCTTTTAAAATACTGTCTTGGCGAGTATCCTTTTTAATGAAACAGGTTTTATGGTCCAGGTTTATTGCCTTTAATAGATGTAAATTTAAAGGTTTTTCTGACAGACTTCGTTCTGTCAAAAAGATTTGGAATGTGGCAGATTTCAGTTTTACAGATGATTTTCGAATGGAAATTACAGCAGTACTATATATTATATACCTACATATATATCTGTAGCTCTTACATTTATGACTATTAAATTTGTTTGGGTTGTGACTAGTCAATTGTGCAAAAAGTGCAAATTGACTCTTTGACGTTAGGAACACACCTACATTGCTTAGACAACAGTTATGAAATTTATTATGAACTTTATTGAATAGCAATAAAGGCCAAATTGACTACATTTTTGTCACAAACCGTTTTATGGGAAACAGAAAAGGCCTGTTTTAGGGTTTTCCCCCTGCAATTATTCAAACTTTTCTCGCCGTAAAAACCATCCTTGGACTTCAACGAACATTTAAAAAAGAGAATTGTCAAAATTGACCCAGGCGTTGTTGAGTTATGCGTTTACCAACTTATTTTGCGATTCATTTTTTATATTATAGATAAAGATTTGGGTATTGAAAGATAGCCAATGAATTACATGTAATAGTATCACGTATGAGTTAATTCATAGGACAATTAAGACATTTGTTATGAATTTAGTGGAATGAATTTCATTTTTATTATGAGGTTTTCTAAAGAATATACTAAAGAAAATGCCTCTGCTCACTATTGGTCTAGTGGTTAGCATAAGATTTTCTCAATATTTGCCCGAAGTTGGGAAGTTGGCGGTGTGATCCACCCCCGTGACTCGGAGAGTTTGTTAAGCCGTCGGTCCTGCGCCTGATCTCTCTCCGGTGGTGTCGGATTGCCGTCTGAGAGTGAAGAAATAGAGAGTGCACTTGTGTAGTATGCCTGCCAATCCACACTGGAGCAGCGTGGTGGGTCTATGCTCTAAAAACCCTCACTCCTCGGAGTGAGGAGGCCTGTGCCCAGCAGTGGGACGTTAATGGGTTGCTACTTACTTACTTTTTATAATAAAGAAAATACTATATTGATTTCATTATCACATTTTGTTAATTCTTAAAGACATCACAAAGGCAAATCTCATTGAGTATTCCTGGTCATTTTGTAGAATCGAAAATTAGGACCAACAGTCGTTTATTCTCTGTTGTAGAGTCATCAGGTTTCATCCTTGTTAATATTATAAACGCGAAAGTAATGTTTGTCGCGCTTTTACGTCAAAAGTACTGAACAAATTTAAATGAAATTTAGTATACAGATAGTCTAGAGCTTGAAAAAAGCTGCTTTTTATTGCGAAAAAAGGGGTGTAAGGTAGTAGCATCATTTTTAGAGATAAAAGCTTGAAACTTATTTCTAAGCGTGTAAAATAGTGTGATAAAAGAACGTTGTGGTATAAAAGAAGATGTAGTGACTAAAATTGAAAACGGTATGCTTAGATGGTTTGGGCACGTCAAGAGAATGAATAAAAGGAGACTGACAAAAAGGATTTATGAGTCAAGAGTGAATGGGAAAGTTGGAAGTGGAACCAAAGCGAACGTTCCTGGACATTTTAAATAAGGGCCAGGTCAAGAGTACTCTAAATCGACGAACTAGTATGAAGGGTTTGATGAGAATGAAGAAGGATTGTGGCAAGTGGAAAGACATGGTCTCTGCCTACCCCTATGGGAATGAGGCGTGATGATATGTGTGTAGCTATGAACTATCTAAGAAAGGACAATAATCTCTTTGCAGTGAAACACTGCAAATAAAAATGCTACCCAAAAACATCTAACACACGCGGATGAAGTCTCAGGCATAGTTATTAATCTATAGGCCATATTGCTTTAATGCAAAGTTCGTTTGGAACAAAGCCTCAAAAAGAGATACTCTACAATAATCCTTATACAATTGTGACAAATATTGATATGCCGTGATAGAAACACTGACCTTTAGTGTTCGCCTTCAACCGTGAGAGGTCACGATTGACGATTACTCAACACCGCAACAATAGCTTTAAAAATGCAACTTTTTATTGATAAGGCAACGAGAATACAAAGTTTTTTAACTACCACCTAAAAGTGAAAGGAAATGCCGTTCTAACTGTTGTTACAGGAGATAATGAATTTACCTTTACGACCTTTTAAACTTTGTTCAATTCCTACTAATAGTTTACATTATCCCTATATACTATGTATGTTTTTAATATATTCATACAAAAGTACTGGACTGGACATTTTCACTGTGTGTCATAGGCTATAACACTTTCTCAAAAAATAATAGGGATTCTTAAGAAAAATGCATTAATGTAACCCAAGGTGTGAATAAATTACTCACAAAAAATCTGTCATCTCGTGTGCCTAAACTATTGATGATAAAACAAAAACTGTTCTACAATATTAGAGAACGTATTAATTTCAAGGACTTTTTTTGTACATTTTTAAAAAGATTTGTAAGAGTAGTTACAGTGGCATAACTACAGTATGTAGTTATGCCACTGTAACTGTTGTTTGCTAGCCCTTATCCCACTAGGTGGGGTCGGCACAGCATGTTTCCTTTCGCCACTTCACTCTATCCGCTGTCATTTCTACATTCACACCCTTAATACACATATCCTCTTTCACACAATTCATCCACACTTTTTTTGGTCGCCCTCTCCCGGCCCTGCCGCTTACCATCATATTTAGAACCCTCTTACATACATGGCTATCCTCCCTTCTCATTACATGTCCATACCAGGCTAACCTTCCACTCCTTAACTTCTCGGTCACTGGTGCTACTTTCACACTTCCTCTAATATACTCATTCTTAATCTTATCCAATTTTGTCACTCCACACATCCATCTCAACATTCGCATCTCCGCTGCATGCAATTTCCTTTCATTCTCCCCTTTGGTGGCCCAGCACTCTGATCCATACAGGATGACAGGTCTTACGATCGTCTTATAAATCTTCCCCTTTAGTTTAAGGGGCATTCTGGCATCGCAAATTGTTCCCGAGACCTGCCTCCACTTCATCCAACCTGCATTTATCCTGCTAGTAACATCTCGGTCAATGCCGCCGTCGTTTTGGAAGATAGAGCCGAGGTAACGGAAATCTGAGCAGACTCGAAGGGAAACACTATCTAAGACAATCGAAGAAAAACTGGATGGATCCCCGAAATCACAGAACAGATGTTCTGTTTTGGTCCTATTGATCTTCAACCCTGCGTTTTCCAGTTTTTTTCCAGTTTTCAGTTTGTAACTACTTTTTTATATTTTAAAATTGTTCCCATTAAAGTCTTCAAAAGAAGTCTATCATTTAAGATTGGATCACTAACCTCCTTTTATGATAACCAAATTTGTTCTAAATGAACCCGTTATCTAGTCTATTAATTCAAAAACCAATTGCTGTTCATTAGTCTTGCTGAAATTCAGAAACGGTTAGACTAATTTGGCTAATTTTAGTTGTGTATTATTTGTGGAAGTCCTGGTGAGGATTAAAAGATGAGTAAATATGAAAAAAATGCTTGGAATATAGTTAAACAACAATTTCGCTTTCCCTTAGAAACTATTCCTACCTGTCAAACATTTGATATTCGTTCCGTCGTTTAGAAACCTATTAGATATAAAAGTCGCTCACAATACTAAATAAATTTAACAGTTTTTGAAGTGAAACTTCTTTAGGTGCATGCGGGTAAATTTTTTACGGATGAAACGCGTGATTACTGTCACGAAGATGTGCAGCCTTTATAATAATTTGTTTGGCTAAGCACCAAAAAGTTTATTGCGCTTTTATAGATTTAGAAAAGGCTTATGATCGAGTGGTAAGGAATGAGTTGTGGTCAACGTTATCTACATATGGGGTGAGCGGTAATCTGGTTCAAGCATTGAAGTATCTCTATGAGGGTTCTAGAGCTTGTGTCAGAATAAACGGGGCGTACACGGAGTGGTTTCCTGTCGAAAGAGGTCTTCAACAGGGATGTGTTGCGTCACCATGGTTGTTCAACCTATTCATGGATAACTGTTTGACAGATTTAAAAGAAAGTATGTTAAGAACGAATGAATTACTCGTCAAATGTTTACTCTACGCTAATGATCACGTAATACTTGTATTATCTGCTAATGAGCTACAGGAGGTGGTAAATATTATGAATGAAGCTTTGAAAAGGAAAGGAATGAAAGTGAATGTAAACAAAACGAAAGTTATGCTTTTTGAAAGAGCTGAATATATGATGAATGACAATATTTTGATAGATGGGGAACTAGTGGAAGAGGTGAAGGAATTTGTATACTTGGGATCTAAATTTACAAAAGCTGTGAAAGTGATTTTGAAAGGAAAGTGAATGCAGGGAATATGATAAATGGTGCTCTGCACGTCTTTATGAATAGCCAGATGGTGTCTCAAAGGTCCAGACTAGCTGTGCAAGCAGGAGTGTTGGTGCCAACACTTACTTATGGTAGTGAAAGTTGGGTATGGCAAGAAGGATAAAAGTAAAATAAATGCGGTAGAGATGAGAGCGTTGAGAAGTATGAGTGGTTTAAAACTGAGTGACAGAGAAAGAAAAGTGTGATAAGAGAACGCTGTGGTATAAAAGAAGACGTAGTGACTTAAGAGTACTCTAAACCGACGGATTTGTGTGATAGGTTTACTGAGATTGAAAGAAGCGAAGGAGATATGCAAGGATCGTGGCAAGTGGAAGGACGTCGTCTCTGCCTACCCCTATGGGAATGAGGCGTGATACTATGTATGTATGTATGCATTAAATTCTTAACATATCTTCCTTTTTCCCTCCCTCTAAGTCTAGGAATTCTAAATTTTTAGATTTGTATATTAACAAGACTTAAAAATTAGTTTGAAAGAAGTTTCACTTCTGACATGTGTTTGTACGCACGCCCTTTTTTCATTTGTTTTTGACAATGACATTTGTTACGAATTCTTTTCGTTCCGGTTAAGTTTCGACCAAATTTATTACTAAAGTTGAAACATTTTGCTATTATCATTCAGTTTTTATTTATCGATCAGGTCATTTGTCAGGTCAGCTATTAGATATTCCAATAGTTTTTTTTATTCGTCACAGGCTTGAGCTTGGCTGCAATCAAACTTGATGTTGATGTTGGTTGTTGGTGTTGATGCAGCCTAGGGTGGACCGCGCTTGTCTAGGAGATGCCTATTCACTCTGCATTTGCATTTGAGTTGGTACGGGATCGTGGGATGTCCACTACTTACCGATGCCAATCGTTTCTGTGCCTTGATGATCTTAAATAAAAAGGCGAAATAAATTCTGTAGAATACCGACAGATAGGCAACGTTGCGTCGATGTTGCAGGCTTGCCATTCTCTTATCGAAGTTTTTGTCGCCTGTGAGTCTCCTGACCCTGCGATCCACCGAATCCAGAGCATCAAGCTGGTACTTGGCCTGGTGGCTACAGTACTCCATGGATGATCGAACTTGAGCTTTATATAGATTCGATTCGAGTTATAATTTGTCGAATGTAGAAGCCGTGATAGAGTCGTTGCCAAGACATAATTGACGATTCAAAATACCTTGTTAAGCTGATTCGAATAAAGTATATCATAATTTTGATATATTACACTGAAATATAAGCGTATATCGTTTTAATTTCGACATAATTTCGATTATCCGTTCCCGGGAAACGAAATGTCGCTTGGCATCCTGTTAGAAATTACATACGCGGCTGTGAATATATCTAAAACTCGATTTTCATATGTGAATTACATAATACTTGTCATGTTATATATCTAATACTAGATTATCCGCCCTTCTTTGTCTACGTTACATAAAATAACAAATAAAAGATGTAGATATCACACTTTTTATAAGGGTTAATTCTGACGTACAAAGTCGCGATAAAAAAGGTTGTAGTGACTCAATTTTAAAAGATAGACATATACTATTATTGACTTTTTTGTAGAAGGTTTTATGAGGAACAATTTTGCCATACACGATTTTTGCATAACTTTAACCATTTATATAGCACACGCAACGAAAGTTTTAAAAGGAGTAATTTTTCTCAGTTTTTGCAACATTTTTCATTGTTCCTCCGCTCCTATTGGTTTTCAATTCATGTTATATGGTATACTAACGGCCCGTCCCGGCTTCGCACGGGTAGATATAAATAGGTACAGATATTTAAGTTATAAGCATGGTAATTAAAACGACCATGAATTGACAAATATTATGAAAAAGTGTGATTCCTAATACTAAAACTAAGTAAGCTCTTTTTAAGTGAAGCATAAAAATGTGTTAAAAAAACTGGAAATATTCAATGTCGCTTGCGTCCACTGCGGAAGGTAACCTAGTTCATAATGGTGCACCCCCTGCTCCCGCACTGCCCCTCTCACGTCGAGTTAGTTCCTCGATGCGCTGCGTGGGGGCCGCCGCCGGCATGTATTTTTATTTTAATTTCGTGATATCTTTTTTTTTTTTTAATTTTATTTTACAGTTACACCAACAAAGTAAACACTAATACAAACACTTAAAGACTAGTTATGACAATTGTGCTAAGTGTCACCTCAATTATAGGTATAAACATATATCTAGAAAAGGGAAGTTTAAGCAACAATTATAGTATGACAGTTTAAAAATAAAAATAAAAAAGTATCAAGTTAGACTAAAGACTAAATTAGAAATTAAACAAAATTTTTAACTCTGAATTTTGCGCGAATTTTACTTTTAAAACTGATGAGGGGGTCTGAGAATATGTCCGTCTCGGTATCGGTGGTAACAGCAACGTTATATTCTTTAGATATTCTATTTAGTGCAGAATAATAGCCGAGGTTCGTTCGAGCGTATTTTGGGAGAAATGGAGAATATTTGTCACATCGCGGTAGCCTCGCTGGAACAGCAATGTTAGTTTGAGAAAGCAAGTAAGGACTATCAATTATGCTGTTAATGAGTTTGTATAGGAAAGTAACGTCCACTATTTGTCTGCGGTCGCTCAAGGATTCAAGCTTGAAATGGTGCAAACGATCCTCATACCGTGGCAGCTTCTTAGCCATGTTGCAACTGTATGATAAGTGCCACAAGAACCTTTTTTGTACTCTTTCTAAACGTTTTACGTAAATATCATAGTACGGGTTCCACACAACGCTGCTATACTCTAAAATACTGCGCACGAGAGATGTATATAGAGTGATTTTAGTGTGTGGGTGTTTAAACTCTTTGCAATTTCTTAAGACAAATCCCAATGTTCTGAAGCCCTTGCTCACTATATTGTCTATGTGTATGTTGAATCTTAATCTGCTATCAAGCGTAACTCCCAAATCTCGGATATGTTCTAACTCAGATAGTAATTCGCAATTAATAAAGTATGACCTAGGCAATGCAATCTTTTATCTGGAGAAGCGAATGACATGACATTTTTGATTATTCAGGGACATGCCATTCTGACCACACCATGAGACTAAATTATTTAGATCATTTTGAAGTAGATAGTTGTCTTTCATTGAGTTTACTGATCTAAAGAATTTCAAATCGCCAGCGTACAAATAAAATTTTGAATTTTGAAAGCAAGTCGCAATGTCGTTAATAAAAATATTGAAAAATAAGGGCCCCAGATGGGAGCCCTGCGGGACACCAGAATATGTAGTGAAAGGTTCTGAAGCATGAATGAATGAAAAAATCTTTTGAATGGAATCTCCGATTTTAATAATTCAAAAAGTAATCATCAGGTATTGAGACCGTTTTGAATATTAAATTATTTATTTGGATAAAAATTCATAAATGGTATGGATAACACGGTCTGATTTTGATCGGCATATCTATCAATTTGTTAAATGTAAAAAAGTAGTTATAGTGACGTAACTACAATAGACATATGGTCTCGCGAAGTTTTTTGTAGATATTGATATATTCTATAATATTGTCGAACATTTTTTTGTCCTATCATTAATACTCTCCACAGCGTATGCGATGAAAGACAAATTATGGCAAATTTTTTTACACCTTCGGTTGGTTTTAATAGCCTATGTTTTTCAGTGATAATGTAGCTTTCTAATGAAAAAAGAATTATTAAAATCGGTCCAGCACTTTTTGAGTTTATTCGTTACATACAAAAATACAAATCTTTCCTCTTTATAATATTAGTGTAGATTGGCTTCCTCGATAAATGCTCTATTCATATACAATAGAAAATTTGGGCCAGACAAACTCTTAAGCTTTATTTTATAAAAAAAACACATATACACACACATATACATACAGTAAGAATTTTAGTTATCTAAATTTGTAGTACTATTATTATACTAATATCATATTATTTTTTTCAGATAATTGTCACAAGCTTAAGGATAAAAGGTAAGATATCAAGTTTAAGTCAGTTTAAAATTGTTTTCACTTTAATATTAGTGTTAATGAAGCTTTATATATTAAAATTGTGAAATCAAAATGCAATATATGTATTGCAATTTGATTTTTAAGGCATGGATTTTTTTTATGTTTGAAATAGTTCTCACGAAGTGCATTTGACGGGATGTGACCTTTGATTACTTGGACTTACTTTAATAAGGCTAATACAGCTTTAAATCTGTATATATAAAAGAGATATCCAGGTATCTATAAGGCTAACTGTAAGGCGAATAGACTTGAAATTTGGTAGGAATATTCCTTTTGCCAAGTAGAGGTCAGCTAAAACCTGGTTTTACGAAATTCCACCAGCAAGGGGGGTTGCGAGGGTGTTAACTATAGACTCATCACGATATCTCTGGAACCATAAGGCGTAGAGACTTGAAATTTGGTAGGAATATTCCTTTTGACGAGTAGAGGTCAGCTAAGGACGGATTTTACGGAATTCCACCTGCAAGGG
>JACTOM010000282.1:199519-231229 GCA_015832385.1 Elymnias hypermnestra | reverse complement strand
TAAATGCATTTCCCAGCGAAAAAAAAAAAAAGGGTCAGATAATAAATTCGTTATATATTTTGAATGAAGTGTCCGATTTTAATAATTCAAGAAGTATTTTACAGCTATTGAAACGGTCTTTAATATGTTACGGTATTTATACCGAGGTATGAAAAATATGGTTTGATTATTGTCGGCATTCTTTATTTACTTTGCAAATGTAACAAAGTAGTTATAGTGGCATAACTACAGTAGTTGGGCCTGTGGTATCATAGACTTTTTTGTAGATATTAGTACGTTCTATAATATTGTAGAACATTATTTTGTTCTATCTTCAACAGTTTTCGCAGTGCACGCGATGATAGACTTTTTGTGACCAATTTTTTCACTCCTTGGGTTACATTAATGCATTTTTATTAAGGATCCCTATTTTTTTTTGAGAAATTATTATAGCCTATGTCGCCCAGTGAAAATGCAGCTTTCTAATGGTGAAAAATATCAAAACTAGCATATGTTTATCATTTAAAATTGTCGCATTATATCCATTTTATTTTTATTGCGTGATGAAGTTACACGTGTTAGCTAGTTTCTTATAATGGTAATATATATTTGAAGGAAAATATACTATATACGGTTACATACCACGATAATGTTTTTGTGAATTTGTCGATATTTCGGCCCAATTGCATGGGCCGTGGTCGCGACGAGACTCGTGATATATTTTTAAGTTTGTTTTGAAGGCTGTTCTTTTTTTGTTAAAATTTATATTTATTTTTTGATTTTTAGTGAAGGTGAAGTAAACGTGTTGCAATGCAGCAACAAACGTAAGCTCATTGCTATTTGATTACAGACACCTATATTTTCTGCCATAAACCGCTCCCTTACTGTAAGCCGTTGAGGAGTTCCATTGATCTTCATATTTAACCACGACTAGCACTTGATCGTACCGAAGTTACGGTAGGCAACTCAAATATTTGGATAGCTTATAGAAGATTCTGCCGAGTATCGTTCATTTGCTCCTAAGAATTGAAGAGTTCCGTCACTTTGACATGGATTCCATCATCAGAACTTTACCAAACTATCACCAAACAACCCTTGAAGTATATCCTTTCTAATAAAAAAAGAATCATCGAAATCGGTTTGCGTGATCTTGAGTTATTCGTCCATTTGTCGCGCACATGCTTATGCAAATTTAACACTTATCCGATTTTCTCATGGATGCCATCATCAGAACTGGTTTAAAAAAATGAGACCCTATAAGGAGCACCACCTTTCATATAAAAAAAAATATCAAAATCGGTCTAACCAATCGGAAGATATGAGGTAACATACAAGGAAAAAAAAAATACAGTCGAATTGATAACCTCCTCCTTTTTTTGAAGTCGGTTAAAAAGATAGGTTTATATACATTTTTTTGTATAAATATATGTATATCGATATCTTAACGTGGTCATTCAAGTACTTCGAGTGCTGTGTACGAGATTTTAACAGGTTTTTATCACCGGTAAATGTTGTTTGATTTTTGTTATAATCAAGGCCTTTTTTGACTACACGTTCACATTACTAATATCTATTAACCATGTAGATTATAATAAATGACAGTTTTAATAGATTGTCGGGTTCGATTCCCGTTTATACTATTCTCTGTACAACTGTCTGTTCAACGCAAGGTTTTTTATACAAAAAAAGACTATAAAGTTAGATTAATTAAGTGTACAATTCCAAATTGCTTATCACGGTGACTTGGATGCGTCTGACATGTTTGATTAATTGCAAAGCTGAAGCGAAATTCAGTTTAATTGTTTACATTTTTTTAATTTTTATATCCTCCTGATGGAATTTTGGCTTAAGAGACCAATCTCATTTATAGATACAATAAAATTGGAGTACGTAAGTAAAAAGGTAAGTAGCAGCCCATTGACTTCTCACTGCTTGGCACAGGCCTTTTTACTTATAGGGGAAAGGGTTTTTAGAACTTAGACCCACCACGCTACTCCACTACGAGTTGGCAGGCGTAGTACACAAATTGCAACACTTCTCACAGAACCGCCGCAATATATATTGAATAACATTTTATATATCCGTGATAACATTCTGCTCGGAGTTTCTCTACGCGATCAAATCAGAAATGAGGAGATCCGTAGCAGAACCAAAGTCACCGACATAGCCCTACGAATGGCGAACCTGAAGTGGCAATGGGTGGGGCACATAGTCCGATGGATGTTGGGGCCGGAAGGCGCTGGACTGGCGACCCCGCTTCGGCCAACGCAGTGTAGGAAGATCCCCTTACGAGGTGGACCGACGATATAAGGATCACCGGTAGCCGCTGGAGCCAGGCGGCACAAGATCGGGCCTTGTGGGCATCATTTCGTGAGACCTATGTCCAGCAGTGGATGTCCATCGGTTGAAGCGACGACGTCGACGACGACAATAACATTCATGTATACAGAAAAAGGAGCGAAACACACAATTTTACAAGAAATAAAAACAAACTTGTAATGCCATATTTTAGAATGAAGAAGGTTCAGAAATCATTTGTCTGTTTGACCATACGCATTTTTAATAAGATACCCGAGTCACTTCTGGGTTTAAATACATCCTATTACAAAAGGCATATTATAATATTGACGATTATTTAAGCGACGAAGATGTTTGGACTTGATTCCAGTTGCACATGAAAGCTAAAAACATGTTTAAAGGAGTAACTGTTGAGTTTTTTTCCGGTTTCTTCTCAGTGGAGTCAACTTTCCGAACAGGTGGTAGATTTGTTACTAACGGACTGACTACTGATTATTCAAAAGTGATTTTTTAGCCTACACAAATAAAGAATATTTTCATAGTCCCGTATGAGATCATAATCAATTTTAATGAAAAGAATTGGAATCTATGCAATATACAAGGTATTAGATGATAGTAAAAAAAATGAGGTAGAGATGAGAGTGTTGAGAAATATGAGTGGATTAAAACAGAGTGACAAAGTAAGGGATAGTGTGATAAGAGAACGTTGTGGTATAAAAGAAGACGTAGTGACTAAAATTGAGAAAGGTATGCTTAGATGGTTTGGGCATGTAGAGAGAATGAATGGAGACTGACAAAAAGGATTTATGAGTCAAAAGTGAATGCGAAACTTGGAAGGGGATGATCAAGGCGAACGTGCCTGGACCAAATCCAGGACATTTTAAATAACGGCCAAGTCAAGAGTACTCTAAACCAACGAACTTGTATGAAAGGTTTAATGAGAATGAAAGAAGCGAAGGAGATATACAAGGATCGTGGCAAGTGGAAGAATGTTGTCTCTGCCTACCCCTATAAGAATTAGGCATGATGCTACGTTTTGCATAGTATAAATTATCTCTCGTCATCTGGTAAAGTCTAACCTAATCTGTATATAATAAAAAAACACAATAACGTTGGATTAATTAAGTGTAGATATCAAAATTGCGTATCACGGTAACTTGGATGCGTCTGACATGTTTGATTAATTGCAAAGTAAGTAAGTAAGTAGCAGCCCATTAACGTCCCACTGCTGGGCACAGGCCTCCTCGCTCATATGAGAGAGGGTTTTTAGAGCATAGACCCACCACGCTGCTCCACTGCGGATTGGCAGGCATAGTACACAAGTGCACTCTCTATTCCTTCACTCTCATAGTCCGATGTGACGGGAATCCGACACGACCAGAGAGAGATCAGGCGCAGGACCGACGGCTTAACGTGCTCTCCGAGGCACGGGGGTGAATCACACCGCCAACTTCCCAACTTCGGGCAAATATTGAGAAAATCTTAATAGAAAACTCAATATCGATTTCGAACTGGCCCGACCCGGGACTCGAACCCAGGACCTAATATCTGTAGTCGAACATGCTAACCACTAGACCAATGAGGTACTTTAATTGCAAAGCTTAAGAGAAATTCAGTTTAATTGTTTACATTTTATTAAATTTAATATCCTACTGATGGAATTATGGCACCAACACGCTTCCATGCAAATATATATGTCCGAGAATAAGAGAGAACGGAGTAACAACATAAAGCACAGGGGCGTAGAGTTCTCCGCCGACATCGTTATTAATTTCTTATACTGTGGGCGTTCATGGGTAATGCTGGTGCAATCAAACACTTTGTTAATTAACTCGGATTATAATGTCCAATCACTTAATGTTCCAGATATGAATTTACACAAACTCATTAACAATAATAGCTAGGAACGCGACAGTTTCAATAGTCGACCACTCCGGCCAACCGCCACTCGAGAACTGCCGAGAGACGCACCGGACTGCCACTTATTGACTCTGCCCCCACGCCGATACACAGATGGTACCAGCGTTCCCAGACTATTACACACGGACCAGCGATCCACAGACTCTTATATATGTCATATATGTCAGGGTACACATATATATATAACAACTGGAATAAAGTCCAAACATTTCTATATATTACTTAAAACTATGCGGAGGCAAATCTAAAACTGATTACGGTATCTTATTCAAAATGCGTATAATCAACCCGACAAATGATTTCTGAATCTTCTTCACTCTAAAATATGGGGTTAAAAGGTTGTTTTTATTTCTTGTAGTACCGACTCAGTATATATTAAATAAAATCTTGTATATTCGTGATAATAGATAATAGAAATTAGACGGCCTCGCTGGCGCAGTGGTGCGAGTATTCGCCTTGCTAGTGGAGGTCCCGGGTTCGATCCCCGGTAGGACGAATTTAGGAAATTGTATTTTCTAATTTGTTTGAGTCTGGACTGGTGGGAGGCTTCGGCCGTGGCTAGTTACCACCCTATCAGCAAAAACGTACCGCCAAAACAAAGAGATTTGTGTTCCGGCACGATGCTGTGTAGAAACCGTAAGGGGTATATCGCCTCTTAACAGATTAGCGCGCTTCCATCTTAGACTGTATCATCACTTACTATCAGGTGAGATCACAGTCAAGCGCTAAACTGTCAGCAATAAAAAAAAAACAAACTTGTAATTCCTTATTTTAGAGTGAAGAAGGTTCAGAAATAAGATACTTCTATCAGTTTTAGATTTGCTTTCAAATAATTTTAATGTTGAAGATTATTTAAGCGATAGAAATGTTTGGACTTGATTCCAGTTGCTCACAGAAGCAAAATATTACACATTGCAACATACATAACTGTCTCTAAAAGAGTAACCGTTGAGTTTCTTGCCGGTTTCTTCTCAGCGGAATCCACTTTCCGAACCGGTGGTAGATTTGTTACCAACGGACAGGCTACTAACGATTCAAAAGTGCACTTTGAGACTACTTAGAATAAATAATATTTTAATTTGATATATAAGATTTTATTCAATATATATTACGATGTTCCTTGCTTTTTATACTTCCATACGTTTAAATCCGGCCCTGATATCAGGGTTTTACTTCGTGCATGGAGGGCAATGGCCTCCTTCTGTGAAAGTGTTATTTCACTGAAGGAGGTACATGAGAGGCTCTGGGAGAACGCTGTGGACGCTTTACTTTGGCGCAGGAGGTCGGGAGGTAGGAGGCGTAGATTTGCGCTTCTCCTTCCTTCTTCTTAAGTACCCAGAGGAATCTTACCAGGGTAGACTGCGTCTACCGATCCTCTGGTGCTCCACAAAAGGATGCGGAGGGTATCGCTGGGTTTTAGTGGATTTTCTGGTTTACCACTTCCGATAAGATCTTACTCTGATCGGGGTGCATAAAGGCATTTCCCAGTGTAAAAAAAAGAAGGGTTTTACTTCGTAACGTTATGAGGCTATTCTTTATTATTTTATATTAATAATTATCATATCTAAATGCATTGTGATTGCTTATTAGTTAACACAGGCGCAAGGTCAGAGCAATTTAGTTACGTGACCGCATACAAGCACCTTAGTTAATCGTGGTTTCGCAAATCCTACAAGGATAAGTGTGGACATCCTTTACAATTGTATCCACTGCGAAGCTAATGCTATACTAATAATATGTCTACAGCTATTGAAACGTTCAAAAAACCTTCTAATTTATTCTTAGATATATAGATTTTTACTTCTAAAAGTTAAACCGTCACGAGAGAGAAAAGACCTACGAACGATGGAGTGGTGAGGAATGAGTTGTGGTCAACGTTATCTACGTATGGTGTGAGCGGTAGTCTGATTCAAGCATTGAAGTCTCTCTATGAGGGTTCTAGTGCTTGTGTCAGAATAAACGCGTACACGGAGTGGTTTCCTGTCGAAAGAGATGTTCGACAGGGATGTGTTGCGTCACCATGGCTATTCAACCTATTCATGGACAACTGTTTGACAGATTTAAAAGAATGAATGAATTATTCTTGCGTCATCCCCTAATGCGCTACAGGAGATGGTAAATATTATGGAATGAAGCTTTGTAAAAGGAAAGAAATGAAAATTAAACGAAAGTTCTGCTTTTTGAAAGAGATGAATGGCAATATTTTGATAGATGGGGAACAAGTGGAAGAGGTGAAAGAATTGGTGTAATATCTAAATTTACAAAAGATGCAACATGTGAAAGTGATATTGAAAGGAAAGTGAATGAAGGGCATATGGTAAATGGTGCTCTGCACGCCTTTATGAATAGTCAGACGGTGTCTCAAAGGGCCGGACTGGCTGTGCATGCTAGAGTGTTGGTGCCAACACTTATGTATGGTATGGCACTTATGAATGTTGGGTATGGCAGAAGAATCACAAAAGTAAAATAAATGCGGTAGAGATGAGAGCGTTGAGAAGCATAAAAGACGACGTAGTGACTATAATTAGGCACGTAGAGAGAACGAATGAAAGGGGACTGACAAAAAGGATTTATGGGTCGAGATTGAATGGGAACTTTGGTAGGGAAAGACCAAGGCGAACGTTCCTGGATCAAATTCAGGACATTTTAATCATGGGCTAGGTCAAGAGTACTCTAAACCGACGAACTTGTATAAAAGGTTTAATGAGAATGGAAGAAGCGAAGGAGATATGCAAGGATCGTGGCAAGTGGAAGGAGGTGGTGTCTGCCTACCCTTATGGGAACGAGGCGTGATGCTATGTATGTATGTATGTTATAATATCATGCTGCCTTCATTGAAATGTTACAATTTAAGGACCTTATATTGCATTTGTGAGATGACGCTATTTTAGTTTTGGGAGAAGTTCTAGCTTCTATTGACCCCCACGGTCAATAGAAGTTTAACCAATTATCAAGTTTAACAAGGTTTTCACGTGCTTTACGTTAGGCAGCATGAATTTAATACATTTTGTTTTTTTCCCGTTAAGTACTAAATTGTTTGCTTCTCTGGAGAAATGGTTGGGCAGAGGGCACGGATCACTTTCCTTCAGAATAGTACAGGTGCTTACCAGTTTGTACAGGTTGTTGCTTCAGCAAATACCTGTTCCAAATTGTAGGATTGTAGGATTGATGGATCGGCCATCTACCATGAGTGCGTTGCCCTGGTAGACACAGCGCACCACACGGTAGCAGAATGTCTAGCCTGGGGACCGCAGCCACATATTATGTGGATGCAAGACTCGTCAGTGAGCAGGAGTGGAGAACATCGTCTCGCTAAAGGAGGCACGGCAAAGGGAGAGAGTGAATGCCGCCAAGGCTCTCCAGTCCCGACGGAGGGGAGTAGGAATCAGAAGACGGAGGTTCCTACAACCTCTCCCTTTGTAGAGAATTTGTAAGCCGGCCTCATCCGGCAAGCCAGAGATGAATGCTCCAACGAACGAACGAACCTCGCTGGGTTGTAGTGGTTACGTCTTACGTTTTTTACGTCCTTTGATTTGACATTAGTCATTTATGTTCTTTTCGCGACGTAATCTTGCACTAATGACGGGAATCAAGAACTACGTGGGTAACGCCGTGGGGAATAGCTAGGAATTTTCTATTTTAAAGGGTTATAATGTTTTCTAGGTTATTTGTTAGTATAGCGCAGTGGAACACTGTCTTTAAGTATATAAGATGGTTGTGGCACAGTTGCAATCAGTCAGTACGTGTAATCACAGCATTAACGAACACAAAGGGAAACAGTAATAATTGCTTCAATATAATTGGATATAGAACTGATACCACCAAGATATTATTCTTTCCACCACACCACATTTAAAAAAGACAACACAATTTAAACCAAACATTCGCGTAATAGACGGTCTTATGACTTTAAAGTGATTTCTTCCAGACAACCTTAAGGAAAGAGACAAAGTAGAGGGTGTGTAGTTATATATTCTGAACATTGATATTTATTTATTTTTTATTTTTCCAACTATCACGTATTTTCGTATTTAAATGTTTTTCCAATTTAACCGCTTTATGTTTTTTATATACTTACATGCATACATAGCATCACGCCTCATTCCCATAGGGGTAGGCAGAGACAACATCCTTCCACTTGCCACGATCCTTGCATATCTCCTTCGCTTCTTTCACATTCTCATTAAACCTTTCATACAAGTTCGTCGGTTTTTAGTACTTTTCACCTGGCTCTTATTTAAAATGTCTTGGATTTGGTACAGAAACGTTCGCCTTGGTCTTCCCTCAAACTTTCGCATTCACTCTTGACTCATAAATCCTTTTTGTCAGTCTCCTTTCACTCATTCTCTCTACATGCCCAAACCATCTAAGCATACCTTTCTCAATTTTAGTCACTACGTCTTCTTTTATACCACAACGTTCTCTTATCACACTATTTCTCACTCTGTCACTCAGTTTTAATCCACTCATGCTTCTCAACGCTCTCATCTCTACCGCATTTATTTTACTTTTGTGATTCTTCTGCCATACCCAACTTTCACTACCATACATAAGCGTTGGCACCAACACTCCAGCATGCACAGCCAGTCTAGCCCTTTGAGACACCATCTGGCTATTCATAAAGACGTGCAGAGCACCATTTACCATATTCTCTGCATTAACTCTCCTTTCAATATCACTTTCACATGTTCTATCTTTTGTAAATTTAGATCCCAAGTATACAAATTCTTTCACCTCTTCCACTTGCTCCCCATTTTATACAGTTTTTTATATAGCGCCTTTCTGAGATCACTCCTGATAGTTAGTGATTTTACTGTCTAAGATTTTAACTTGGAGCTGTTTAAGAGGCGATTCAACTCCTTTTTAACCGACTTCAAAAAAAGGAGTAGGTTATCATTTCGTCTGTATTTTTTTGTGTGTTTGTTACCTCATAACTTACGACTGGGTTTACCGATCTTGATGATTTTTTCTTATATGAAAGGTGGTGCTTGTCGTAGGGTCCCATTTTTTAAATCCAGTTCTGATGATGGCATCCATGAGAAAACTGGATAAGTCTTAAATTTGCATAAGCATGTGCGCGACAAATGGACGAAAACCTCAAGATCACTCCAACCGATTTCGATGATGCTTTTTTATAGGAAAGGATATACTTCAAGGGTTGTTTGGTGATAGTTTGGTTAGGTTTTGATCATGGGATCGATGACAAAGTAACGGAACACTTCGATTCTTAGGAGCAAATTAATGATACTCAGCAGAATCTTTTATAAGATCTCCGGATATTTGAGTCATCTACCGTAACTTCGGTATGGTCAAGTGAATGTCGTAGTTAAATTTGATGATCCATGGAACTCCTCAACGGCTTACAGTAAGGGTGCGATTCTTGAAGAATATCTAACTCTCTGTAATCAAATTGCAATGAGCTAACGTCTGTTGCTGCATTGCAATATTTATAAGGTGTATTATGTATAAAGCGGTGGTAGTCAAGGGGGGAGGGAGCTTTTGCTTGCTTTTGCGTATTACTGTTTTGCTTTTTTATGTTGTTGTTGTGATTACCATCCCAAACAAAACCTTTCATATAAGTTCGTCGGTTTAGAGTATTCTTGACCTAGGCCTTATTTAAAATGTCCTGGATTTGGTCCAGGAACGTTCACCTTGTCTTCCCCTTCCAACTTTCCCATTCACACTTGACTCATAAACTCTTTTTGTCAGTCTCCTTTTATTCATTCTCTACGTGTCCAAACCATCTAAGCATGCCTTTCTCAATCCTACATCTTCTTTTCTAACGTTTGAACGAATTTGATGTGCGTAGTTAAATATCTATATACATTAATCGCAAGCATTTCTAGCTGCAGGAAAACGGTAAAATTGTAATTTCCATATTCCACAATCCCCGGCGTAATAAATCAAGCCTAAGTACTCAAAAAGAGACAAATCCTTCGCGGGAAAAATTATAACGAATACGTTTTTTTACTGCGCCTTCTGCGTTTAATTAAAATAGTATCAGAAGTCTACACGTACCAAATAAAGTATTTATGTTTAATTCATAAATTATTAAGGTTCTATTACCTTAATAATTTCAAACTTATAATTTAAATTACTTATGGTCAAATTTCGATCACTAGTTATAAGAAATATGTCAAAAATATTGTATACATACATACATACATATATAGCATCACGCCTCATTCCCATAGGGGTAGGCAAAGACGACATCCTTCCACTGGCCACGATCCTTACATATCTCCTTTGCTTCTTTCATTCTCATTAAACCTTTCAAACAAATTCGTCGGTTTAGAGTACTCTTGACCTGGCCGTTATTTAAAATGTCCTGGATTTGGTCCAGGAACGTTCGCCTCAGTCTTCCCCTTCCAACTTTCCCATTCGATCTTGACTCATAAATCTTTTTTGTCAGTTTCCTTTCATTCATTCTCTCTACATGCCCAAACCATCTAAGCATACCTTTTTCAATTTTAGTCACTACGTCTTCTTTTATACCACAACGTTCTCTTATCACACTATTTCTCACTCTGTCACTCAGTTTTAATCCACTCATGCTTCTCAACGCTCTCATCTCTACCGCATTTATTTTACTTTTGTGATTCTTCTGCCATACCCAACTTTCACTACCATACATAAGTGTTGGCACCAACACTCCAGCATGCACTGCCAGTCTAGCCCTTTGAGACACCATCTGGCTATTCATAAAAGCATGCAGAGCACCATTTACCATATTCCCTGCATTTACTCTCCTTTCAATATCACTTTCACATGTTCCATCTTTTGTAAATTTACATACCAAGTATACAAACTCTTTCACCTCTTCCACTTGTTCCTCATCTATCCAAATATTGCCATTTATCATAGATTCAGTTCTTTCAAAAAGCATAACTTTCGTTTTGTTTACATTCACTTTCATTCCTTTCTCTTTCAAAGGTTCATTCATAATATTTAGCATCTCCTGCAGCTCATTAGCGGATGACGCAAGTATTACTTGATTATCAGCGTAAAGTAAAGTAATATTTCTTTAATAGAACATCTATTGAGGTTCTTTTCAGTTTCTTCTGAAGTAGGATTAAATTTCTGAACCGTAGATTTCCGTTGTCATTGTTAATTTAAAGTTACAACGATTTTTCTACAAAATATTACAGTAAAGCTTGATCAGTCGCTAGTAATTATTAAGTTAAAACGAAGAAATTCAATTTAAAATATTAATGAGGGTAATTTTGTATAACAATATATTAAGACGTAAAGTAAGCTTACGCTTTCAATTTGGCGAAATTGGGTTACGGAGTAATCTGATGGGAGATCAATTAGTCTCAATTTCGTCTCAACCTTATTTAGTTTACGACGCCAAAAGCCTACACCGCTAATTGATTTAAATCCCATCATTAGGCAGGAGCTTTACAACTAAATATACAGCTACATACATACTACTGTCATAAGTAAATTTTAACCTTTAAAAGTCATTAAACTAGGGAATTTCCATATCAAGAGAAGGAGGAAATCGTCTTCTTAACTACAACTATAAAATCCTAGATTATAAAGCTTTACAGTTGTAAAAGTTAACAAATGTTCAAAATAAGAGACCAAATTAATTTAAGATAACTAAAAAAAACAAATAATACATCGATAATTACAAAGAAATTGAAGCTAAAATGTAAAATCATAAATAGATCAAAAAGTAAAAGAAATGAAAGCAAGTGTCGCAGTTAGAACTATATATATTAGGCACAAAACTATATTTCGATAATTTGAAGAAAACAAGGAATATATCGAGATTTAAAAACAAATTAGAGCCAAAATGTAAGTCAGCGGAAAGAATTCTCTGTCGACAATAATAAAAAACAACTTAAGACCAAAAAATCAGAAAAAGAATTTAAGTTTAGAAGTAATTTAGATTTCGCTAAACTAGTTTAATATAGAATAAAGAAATCAAACCTGTAAGTCAATGATCAAAACCATATTGAACTAGAATCTAGATCATAGGTGATACAGAAGTTATTAAAATAATAAATCAACTGAGAAAATTGGAACTACAATCAAAGGTTATCTAGACTTAAGTAGAAGTTGAATCAGAAGTCCCTGAAATAGTTGAAATACCAGTCCAGAAAGAAATCAAGGGACAAGAATTACATTGTGGGACTCGGAAAGCTCGCAATACCCTCTTAAACCCAGAACCCTCATGAGTGAAACACCAGAGGATCAGCTTGCGCATTCCCACCTGGTGTCTCGGATGAGTCCGACTGAGGATTCACGGAAGCGGGAGGAGGTGGGCAAACAAGTGCTGCCTTTGGCTGTGAGAGGGGACATCTACTTCATTCTCCTTTAGCGAGACTATGGTCTCGCAGAAGAAGGCCACTCCAGCCCAACACCTCTTACTGGAGTACTACAAATATCCGGTATAAAAGCCAAGATATAGAAGATGAATCTTTCAGGATCAAAGATGAATTAAAAGTAAAATTTACTGTCAAGAAAAAACTAAACAAATAGACAAAGTAGATTAAAAGGCACTGAACGAATGGAATTCTTCCAAATAAAAAATTGCTACGCGAATTTAATTAATAGGTGAATTAGAAGTCACTATACTAGGACATCTAGTAGTATCTAGTTCAGAAAAAGAAATTAAGAGTCAAAACGTGGAAATAAAACTTTAGTTTATAGGTGATTCAGATGTCACTGAAATAATGAAATTCACAGTAAAAATAGATAAGAATCTAGGATTATAAGTAGATTAGAAGTCAATAAAGTAGTGGAACTGATTTCTAATTTAAAAGAAACGATTGTGGATATAGCAATGCTGCGAATTTTTATTATCTCCTTCACATCCTCCACCAAACTGCGGTGTTAAAGTGTGTTAAATATTTCGTAGCAAAAGGTTTTCTGCTTTTGACGGAGCAGTGAAAAGCATACTATGCTTTCTCGCTAAAACGAGGCCGAAAAGGTGAAAATATTGTAACAGAAAAATAAAATCCGTCACATTTGTTATTATTGTATGTAAAGGTGGAAAATTCTCGAATATTTTTACGCGCACGACTTTTTTACCTATTTTCCTCAAAGATGAACGTAATAAAGTAAAAGGAAGGAAACTGACGAAATTTGCTTTTCACGGAAACCATTACGTTATTATAAAGCGTCGATTCAATAAAAACAAAAGCGGAATGTAATGAGCATGGCTTCAAACAAATTTTACACTTTGGATTGTCCAATTAATATAATCCATCGCAAAACAAAAGCAAAATACTTCTAACCTTAGAAATCTAAATATATACGTATGGAATGTAATCCATTCTAATTTTTATAACGCTGAAACCACAGGTCGGATTTGAAAAGTCCTTTCAATCTTAGATAGTCCATCAGCGCTAAGACCAATTGGAGCAATAGACCAATGAAGAATGTTTCATAATCGGGGTTTTTTCCATATACTGTGACTTAATGGTTTAAAGTTTCCCAAAAAATACATATGACAATATTTCCGCTTATTAAAAAAATCCTACAACAGCATCATGTACAATATTTTTTGTAGAGTTTTGGGGATATATTAGAAATGTTTCACTGGAACTAGCTAAATTTTTAAAGTGGTCTGTAAAAAAATTCCCCTCCGGAAACCTCTGCACTAAGGCTAATCCTTAGTTAATTGGGAATCTTCAACAGTTCCCATTATCAGACTTTGGATCTTGTTAAATAGGAAAAGTTGATATTGGGCTACTGGCCCAAAAATATATTGGAACGGCTGAACGCCTTAAGTTTTTGAAATTGGACTTCACTTGAAGACACCTATGATCCCAATACTCTATCTCTGTTGGAGGAGGTTGAGTGACAGAAAGAGTAAATTTACACTCCACTTCCTTCCCCTAATTAAATAGTATTCCTACATCTTTATCTTGGGCTGGAGTATAACTTGAAAGCTACCCTCTGTTGATATTACAGGATGAGGAAACATCCGATGGGTTTTAGTTTGTGTTTTGTTTTAAAACAGCGAGTCTCACGCTCCTGATCCCTGTTGCCAGACTTTGGATCGTCTTTAATAGAAGGAGTTGATATTAGGCTACTGGTCCACAGATGAGATCAGTACTGTAAAAGTGGCCGAATTAAGACTTTATTTAAGAGTAAGCCATTTTCTGGTATTAAAAATATTTTTTTGAATAAACATTGAGAAGCATGAGTGGATTAAAACTGAGTGACAGAGTGAGAAATAGTGTGATAAGAGAACGTTGTGGTATAAAAAAAGACGTAGTGACTAAAATTGAGAAAGGTATGCTTAGATGGTTTGGCCATGTAGAGAGAATGAATGAAAGGAGACTGACAAAAAGAATTTATGAGTCAAGAGTGAATGCGAAAGTTGGAAGGGGAAGACCGAGGCGAACGTTCCTGGACCAAATCCAGGACATTTTAAATAACGGCCAGGTCAAGAGTACTCTAAACCGACGAACTTGTATGAAAGGTTTAATGAGAATGAAAGAAGCGAAGGAGATATGCAAGGATCGTGGCAAGTGGAAGGATGTTGTCTCTGCCTACCCCTATGGGAATGAGGCGTGATGCTATGTATGTATGTATCTAAAAATATTTTGGCACGGTTGAATGCCCTAAGTTTTTGAAATCAGACTTCACTTGAAGACACCTATGATCCCAATACTCTATCTCTGTTGGAGGAGGATGAGTGACAGAAAGAGCAAATTTTCGCTTTAATTCCTTCCCCCAATGGAATTGTATTCCTACATCTTTATCTTCGGCTGGAGTTTAGTTTGAAAGCTACCCTCTGTTGATTTTACAGGATGAGGAATCATCTGATGGGTTTTAGTTGGTGTTTTGTTGTAGAACAGCGAGTCTAATTCCTAACTAGATATATATCTTCCATTTGCTTTAGTAAATTCATGTCTCAGGGAAAAATGGTGAACAGTACGCCTATTTGCTGGTTTGTTTCTATAAAAATATATTTCAATTTCAATGCGAAAGGTCAGTAATAACAAGATATACGCCCGCTGCATTGTTTATTTAGCTCGTATTGATCGCATGCCAAGTTCCGTCTTCGGCCTCACCGCGTATTGTGCATTGTCTGATATCTCAATATTTATAATAACATAAAGGCCACTGTGACACGTTCCTGGCTTATAAATGGCTTTAAGGACGTCCCAGGTTTGATGGCCATGGAGTATTGGTTCAGTTCTATTTAATTCTGTGTTAGAATCTAACTGCTTTTCACGTCTGATAAAGCGTTGGATACTTATTATGGAATTAGCGAGGATAGCTCGTGCATTGATCTCTGATATCCTAAATAAGTCTGACTAAAAGTTCACTTCAAAAAAAGGAGAAGGTTATCAATTCGTCTGTATTTTTTACCTCATATCTCCCGACTGGGTAGACCGATCTTAATGGTTTTTTTTTAAATGAAAGGTGGTGCTCGTCATAGGGTCCCATTTTTTTAAAACCAGTTCTGATGATGGCATCCATGAGAAAACCGGATAAGGGCTAAATTTGCATTAAGCATGTGCGCGACAAATGGACGAATAAATCAAGATCACGCCAACCGATTTCGATGATTCTTTTTTTATTGGAAAGGATATACTTCAAGGGTTATTTTGTAATAGTTTGGTTAGGTTCTGATGATGGAATCCATGACAAACTGACGGAACTCTTCTATTCTTAGGAGCAAATGAACGATACTCGACAGTATCTTCTATAGGCTATCCAGATATTTGAGTTGCCTACCGTTACTACGGTATGTTCAAGTGCTAGTCGTAGTTAAATATGAAGATCAATGGAACTCCTCAACGGCTTATAGTAAGGGTGCGATTTATGGCAGAATATATAACTATCTGTAATCAAATGCCAATGATCTTACGTTTGTTGCTGCATTGCAACACGTTTACTTCAGATTCACTAAAAATAAAAAAATAAATAAAAATTTTAACAAAAAAGAACCGCCTTCAAAATAGACTTAGAAATATATTAATATGCTCAAAAAAGTCAGAAATAATTGCGTATTCTTTTATAGTGTTCTTTACATTCTTATATTTGGAGTCGGTGTCAGCCGAGGAAGAAAGAAAGAAGAAAGAAAGAAAGAAAGAGTAAAGGTAGAGGTAGAGAAAAGGTACCTACATATATAGATATAGGTGGGAGAGACGGCAGAGTTGCCAAGTGGACACGAGGGGAACATCTACCTTGGCTGACACCGACTCTGAATATAAGGATACGAAGAACACTATAAAAGAATACGCAATTATTTCTTACTTTTTAGAGCATATTGATGTATTTGTAAGTTTGTTTTGAAGGAGGTTCTTTTTTTGTTAAAATTTTTATTTATTTATGAAACATTCGATTCACTTAGCTGTACTAACAAGATGGAGCGTAAATGCTAATAAAATGTTTTAAAAATATGACTATTTGAATTAGGATCGATTTTTTTTCGTCTCGATCTACGTTTTTCGGGGACGGTTTCCTAATCCCTTGTATATTATNTCGTCGTCGTCGTCGCTTCAACCGATGGACGTCCACTGCTGGACATAGGTCTCACGAAATGATGCCCACAAGACCCGATCTTGTGCCGCCTGGCTCCAGCGGCTACCGGCGATCCTCCTTATATCGTCGGTCCACCTTGTGGGGGGTCTTCCTACACTGCGTCATCCAGTGCGGGATCGCCATTCCAGCACTTTCCGACCCCAACGTCCATCGGTTCGTCGGACTATGTGCCACGCCCATTGCCACTTCAGGTTCGCGATTCGTAGGGCTATGTCGGTGACTTTGGTTCTGTTACGGATCTCCTCATTCCTGATTTGATCACGTAGAGAAACTCCGAACATAGCCCTCTCCATCGCACGCTGAGTGACTCTGAGCTTTCGAATAAGGCCCATAGTCAGCGACCACGTTTCCGATCCGTAGGTAAGCACTGGCAACAAGCACTGTTCGAATGAAGATTACATTATGTTTAGTTTTAAAATTGTCACTTTTTTTTATCTTACGTTATACTGTCTTAAGCATTACATCTCTTTAGATTTAGACAGCGTTTTAGATCATCAACACCTTTCTTATGAATCACAGTATCTATAAGTGAAAACCGCATAAAAATACGTTGTGTTGTTATCGATTTTATTGCAAAGAGACGGACAGTTGAATGAATAAATTGCTTCCATATGTAAGTAATTTAGGAAGTGATTAAATTACACGAGATTTATGTTATTTTGCGTAAACAACATGTGAACAAGGTAACAAAGAAAAACATTCACTAACGAGTAATGGATGAAGTATTATGTAAAGGTTTTCACATTGTTTAATGTTATAAATAACAGATCCTACCGTAAAAGTAATTGCTAAATTTTCTCTAATTAGATACTTAGCACTATAGTGTTAAATTTGGCAGATGAAAACAATCTGAAAAGTTTATTTCTTAACTCAAACGCACTAATCATAGTAACTACTGATTCAAATTGATAAAATCATTTAGTGAGAAAGGATACTTAATATTATATTGAGACTAATAAGAGGGGATCATTAATTTAAAATGTTGCCGAAACAGGAAAAATGTGTTACTTTTGAGTGACTCAAAAATCGAGTTCAAAGATTCTATTACCTACATACATGCCGACGATTTCCGGAAGATCAGAGCCCTGGCCGACCAGGCTTTGGTCCAAAAATGGAAGGAAAACCTTGGGTTCCCAGTACCTATTGAGGCAGTGATCTGTCCTCACTTGGATCAATGGCTTTCCAGGAAGCACAGAACGCTTTCCTATAGACTGGTACAGGTTTTGATGACCGGACATGGGTGTTTCGGAAAGTTCGGAAAGAGGCAGCTATTCACAATATGGAAGAATGTGCAGTCTGGGGATCTCAACGTCATCTTGTGATGGTGTTGATTGGTGGTGACCTCTCGTTGGGGGCATTGTAGGCGCGATGCTCTCCAGTAAGAAACGGTGGGGGAAAATGGCCTACTTTTGCGAGAAGGAAGCTCACGATAGAGATAGGGAGAACTCAGTGGATTATCCCTCTCACCGCCGAAGGAGGCAGCGTTCAAGGCGGCTCATATTTGGGCACCTCTTCCCCCCTTCGTGAATCCTCTATCGGACTCATTTAGGACACCAGGGCAGAAAGCGAAAGCTGGATACCTCACTAATGGATGAATGCGAGATCTTCATCGCCGAGTCCCACACTCCTGACTGATCGTCGGTCAGGGTTAGTGCGTAAATTGCATTTCCCAGCGCCAGAACAAAGGTTAAGCTAATATAAGCGTCTTAAAAACTCCGGACCCCTGTAAAGGTAATCATTATAATAAATCCGGGCGTAAAACAGGTAATCAGTTTCGGGTCCAATTTTATTGATAACACTTACACTTTATAGCGATATCCACTTTAGGGCGGTTAATAAATCGATGAAACCGCAAGGAGTGTCCATCAATTATCTGTTACTGTTTTCTTCTTCTTCTTCTTTAATTTAAGGCTTTTATTGGTGCCAATCGGGCCCAATTATTCCGCCAACGACGTGATTTCTGTGTTAATATCGAAGTTATTTTCCAATGTCCTTGGAGCACTTCAATTAAAGCGCTCACATTATTTTAAAAAGTCTTACAAACGTTTATTAGTGTCTTAACATTTTGATAACTAGCAGCTTCGTTGTATCTACATGTTAATGAAGTTATATTTTATTTTATTTTTGGCGCGTTCGCCATTTTTACTTTTCTTTCGACATTCTCCTACCAACCAATCAGATTATTTAAAATCTGTTACTGTTTTAATCGATTGACAAGTAAAATCAATTGTATTTTTTTTAATTATTAGGGAAGTTACGGGTAAGCGTGGCAGTTATTGTTATTTTTGCAATAACTGCAACTCGTGATGTTATTTTAATCAAATAACTGTTATATTATCAGGTTATTTGTTACATATTGAACTGTTTATAAATTCATCGGTTTCACGAAGCATATACTTTTAAAACGAAAATAAAACCTAACACAATCGCGAAGATGCTGATTCGGGATGAAAAGGAAATGCCACCAGACTTGTCGCACGGCGTCCAGCCGTCCACTTGTCACCAGACGAGGATATATAAATGCGATTGAACTGTTGTTCAGCAGGAAAGTTTACGCCAAAGTGGCTTTCTTATATATCGTATTTACGACTGGCATGCGGACACTATTGTGACAAGTAAACGACGCTAATTGGCTCTTTATTGGTAATAAAGAACATCTTATGATTGGCGTTATATTTTTACATATTATCCTCCAATCAAAGGGGTTAAATAAAAGGTATAAACAATATTGACTATTTGAACGGGTACATATCACGATGGCGATTTTTAATTTTTAATTTTGCCGATATTTCGACCCAGTTGCATGGATCGTGCTCACGACGTTACTGGGTCGAAATATCGGCAAAATTAAAAATTAAAAATCGCCATCGTGATATGTACCCGTTCAAATAGTCAATACAGTATAAACAATATTATTATTACCAATTCCGAGAAAAACAAATATATATACTATGGTCGACAATAACGTTTCCTATACGATTTTCCTATATATGTCAGAGAATAATAGAAAAGCAGAAGCACAAACCATAGGGGCCAAGGTATCTCCGCTGACATCGTCATTGATGGCATCCATAATTTCTATACTGTGGGCGTTGGGTTTTGTTGGTGCAATCAAACACTTTACTAATAAATTTAGATTATAATGTTCAACCACTTAATGTTCGCGATATCAATTTACGCAAACTCATTAACAATAATAGCTAGGAACGCGACAATTTCAAAAGTCGATCGCACCGGCGGGACGCCCCCCGAGAACTACCGAGAGACAGATGGCGCCAGCGATCCACAGACTATTGCACTCCGACATATATGTATATAGCTTATTAATTATCCCACTCTTCAATTTAAACTCTTCAACTATAGCCAGCTTTTACGAATATAATCTCTTTTGAGTTGTATATCATGTAATGTCATTGTTCTCAATTGGTATCTATCATATGTAATACGGACGTAGTATTGTCTATTTCTATCACACTGCTTCTTTACTAGTTGAAGTTTTATAACATTAGCTCACTCCATTCTAAAATTTTGACAGTAACGTAATATCACTCTTTTGTGTAATAGTTATTTTAGTTATCTGTTATTTTAACAGTAAAGTAGCAAATAACGGATATTTTAGTTATTCCATGCTTCGTTACGGGAAATCTTTTCGTCCAATATCCCTCGGTGTCTCATTACCAAAATCTTGGAGCAGTGGGACAGCGGACACCGATAATAATAATAATATACTCTTTATTGTACACCTTAAAAGAAACAGCGTTACACAATATGGTTTAAGTTAACAGCAAATGTACAAAAGGCGGTCTTATCGCTAAACAGCGATTTCTTCCAGACAACCTTAAGGAGAAGGAAATTGTGCAAAAGTAGATAGGTGGTGCATAAAGAGGTCATACATACTAATAATAAATAGAATACGTATATAATGCAATATATAAATATAATATACATATATATAATATAAACTAACACATTAATTATAAAATATATACGTTTAATACTATCATCTCTTACAACGCGGCTAGTGATAGGTAGTGTTCTGTTACATCGTTTTTAAATTTATGTAAGGATTTCGCTTGTCTTATATTTACGGGGAGTGCGTTCCACAGCCGGATAGCCGTGACCGTGAAGGGATTTCCAAAATATTTTGTATGATGTCTCGGTATCTTTAGAGTTAAGTAGTATTGCACCCCCAGTAATTCAAATAAAGCTTTTAGAATCGCTGGACTGAAGTGGCGATGGGCAGGTTACATAGTTCGATAAATTGATGGAAGTTAGGGCACGAAGGTGTTGAAATGGGAGGGTAGGCAGACCAGACGGCGCAAGACCAGACCTTGTGGGCATTATTAGATGAGACTTTTATCCAGTAATGGTTAAAGTGAAGCGAAGCGAACGTGCAAAATCAGAAGGCTGGAATGGTGATAGAAAGGACATATAATAAGGGACCAAGATAAATAGAGTGAACTTGGAAACGCAAAAGAGGAAGACAACAAAAATGTTGGGATGATGATATAAGGCAAGTGTTAAGAGTAATATGGAAAAGACTAGTGCAAAACAAACCCGAATGCTAGAGGTTAAAGATACAGACACAGATTTAGAGAAAAGAAGATTTAGATATAAATTGCCAAAGAAAGAATTTGTAGGATGAAATTTAAAGTTAATGCCAAACTTATAACAATTTATGCAGATCTAAATGAAGGCTATTATATTAGCATAGACATCGAAGTTTCAAAGCTGCAATATTTGCTTAACGATCTATAATACGTTAGATTGTGCCAGATATCATACCAAAGTAGTTCGCATACTAATTTCGATGTTACAATTGCACTGTTCATTCATTCGTTTGAAGAGCGTCATTAGTGCCATGGCCAGGGGCTCTAAATATAATACGCTCACTGTCAGAACAGACACCTTCTATGACTGAAATTTGTATATAATATACCTGTAATAAAGTAATTTACGTAACTAAACTGAAGGGGAAAATTTATAAGACGATCGTAAGACCTGTCATCCTGTATGGATCAGAGTGCTGGGCCACCAAAGGGGAGAATGAAAGGAAATTGCATGCAGCGGAGATGCGAATGTTGAGATGGATGTGTGGAGTGACAAAATTGGATAAGATTAAGAATGAGTATATTAGAGGAAGTGTGAAAGTAGCACCAGTGACCGAGAAGTTAAGGAGTGGAAGGTTAGCCTGGTATGGACATGTAATGAGAAGGGAGGATAGCCATGTATGTAAGAGGGTTCTAAATATGATGGTAAGCGGCAGGGCCGGGAGAGGGCGACCAAAAAAAGTGTGGATGAATTGTGTGAAAGAGGATATGTGTATAAAGGGTGTGAATGTAGAAATGACAGCGGATAGAGAAAACAAGCGACAAAGAAGGCCTTTACTTAGTAATTTTCTACCGCTGTTTGTTTGCTTACATCTTTTAAATTATGCAACGGATTTTAATCCAATTTTCAGCAATTGACAGAGTGATTGAAAAAGAAGATTCTTAAGTATAATACATATATATTATTGCATAGAAAAGCAAAACAATTAAACGATTTGTAATATGACATTGTAACTAACACATTGAACGCTTAAATCACAAACGCTGACTTAACCTTACGAAATAAATCAAATTAATGTTCTACGTAATTGTACATCTTAAAAAGATCTATGAAAAAGTTTTGGATAGTATATATTTATCTCTAAAAGATAACCCACACTAACCGTTTTTATCTTTAACATGTTACAAAAAAATATGTGTTACTTCACGAGCTGTTTTATACAATACAGTGTTATTCTTTATTTCATTAAACACATTATATACGTTGTAAATTTAATGTAGATAAAAACTGTATTTAATAGTTTTCATTAAAACGGATAAGTTGAAAGATATTAGAAATTTAAGAAGCGGGGTCACAGAGGCTAGTACGAATCGTCACTATTTTCGTTTCTCTAACATTTTCCCGCTGTAAATTTTTTAAATCTCATCTGTTTCCATAAAAGCCTTTATAAAGCTGACATGATATTGGTTGTATATCTCCCTTTACCGTATATTAGAAAAGCGTAAAGTGATTATCTTTCAAATCGGCGTAACATCGGCTATTCTCCCATTTATGGCTTTAGTGCATTTCGTTCTTTACAAAAATAGTGTAAAAAATTACATTACAACTTGCCATACTTTCGCCTTCATATTATAGACTAAAAAAAAAATAGATATGCAATCAAAATACAATAAATCTGCAAAATTAAATAAAATATTTGATATAAACTCCAACGAATCATAAGAAGAATGAAATGCTAAAAAAACAATTACGAATTTCGGTAACGCTGCAAAACAAACTGTCAAATATTTTTATGACATATAAAAGAAGGGCGTATGCGTCGAAAATTAGAAGCATGCGCACTAAAATTTATTTTCAGGTTAACCATAAATATTCTGACATTTAAAAGAAACACGTATCTTGCCATGCGTGCATTTGTTTAATCAGGAGGCAAAGTATCACTTTCGTCACTAATAATAGGGTCGAAAGTACGAATTTTCGTTACAGGTGTATATGAAAACGTATTTATGTGTAACAAATGGTGTTATTTTTAGTCTGTATATCCTCTGAAGTGTAATAAATTATACTTGCGCATATTTTGTTTTCTGGTGACTGGATTTCGGATACTGCGGCTAATTTGATTCGAGTCCGTGAAAATAATGAAAAGAATTTGAAACGTTGATGATATAACGTACAAAAATACTTTATATATAATTATAAATAGAAATTTTTAATAAAAAATGCCTTCAAAACAAACTTACAAATATATTAATATGCTCTAAAAAGTAAGAAATAATTGCGTATTCTTTTATAGTGTTCTTCGTATTCTTATATACGGAGTCGGTGTCAGCCAAGGTAGATGTTCCCCGCGTGTCCACTTGGCAGCTCCCGCGTCTCTCCCACCTATAGCTATATATGTAGGTACCTTGGCTGACACCGACTCCAAATATAAGAATACGAAGAACACTATAAAAGAATACGCAATTATTTCTTACTTTTTAGAGCATATTAATATATTTGTAAGTCTGTTTTGAAGGCGGTTCTTTTTTTGTTAAAATTTTTATTTATTTTTTGATTTTTAGTGAATCTGAAGTAAACGTGTTGCAATGCAGCAACAAACGTAAGCTCATTGCTATTTGATTACAGACACTTATATTTTCTGCCATAAACCGCACCCTTACTGTAAGCCGTTGAGGAGTTCCATTGATCTTCATATTTAACTACGACTAGCACTTGACCATACCGAAGTTACGGTAGGCAACTCAAATATCTGGATAGCCTATAGAAGATTCTGCCGAGTATCGTTCATTTGCTCCTAAGAATTGAAGAGTTCCGTCACTTTGTCATGGATTCCATCATCAGAACCTAACCAAACTATCACAAAACAACCCTTGAAGTATATCCTTTCCAATAAAAAAAGAATCATCGAAATCGGTTGGCGTGATCTTGAGTTATTCGTCCATTTGTCGCGCACATGCTTAAGACTTATCCGGTTTTCTCATGGATGCCATCATCAGAACTGGTTTAAAAAAAATGGAACCCTATGACGAGCACCACCTTTCATATAAAAAAAAAATCAATATCGGTCCACCCAGTCGGGAAATATGAGGACCTCCTCCTTTTTTTTAAGTCGGTTAAAAAGGACAAATATTTGGAAACTTTTATATTGACTTCATTTTTTATTTAAAGATTCTCGTCTGGAGAAATCGGGGATTGAATCCTGGGTAGGCAACGTTGAGCTTCTCTTTATATAAATGGAATTTACAAGCTTGATTGGTCCTTCCAATCTATCATTGTGCTTGACATTGAAGGAAAACGTGAGAAAACCTGCCAACTCTTAGTAGAGCAGGGTTTAAGCTCTAATACCCTCTTCCTTACGTGTGAGAAGCCCTCTGCCCAGAAGTGGGATCTGCACGGGTTCCTACCTATATGTTTTATTGCTAACAGCATCACAGCTGTGATTTGATGATACAATCTAAGATGAAATCGCGAATCTGGTAAGAGTTAATACACCTCTAATGGTTTCTACACCTTTATGGAACACAAATCTCTTTGCCTGCTGGTCTTTGTCAGTAGAGTGGCAACAAACCATGGCCGAAGCCTCCAACAATCTCAGACTCAGACAAAATAGATAATACAATTTCATATATTTACTAAAAACTGCCTCATTGGTCTAGTGGTTAGCATGTTCGACTACAGACATGAGGTCCTGGGTTCGCGCCCCGGGTCGGGCCAATTCACAACTCGATATTGAGTTGAAGTTGGGAAGTTGGCGGTGTCTTCCACCCCCGTGCTTCGGAGAGCTCATTAAGCCGCCGGTCCTGCGCCTGATCTCTCTCCGGTCGTGTCGGATTGCCGTCACGTCGGACTATGAGAGTGAAGGAATAGAGAGTGCACTTGTGTACTATGCCTGCCAATCCGCAGTGGAGCAGCGTGTGGGTCTATGCTCTAAAAACCCTCGCTCCTTGGAGTGAGGAGGCCTGTGCCTGTTGGACGTTAATGGACCGCTACTTACTAAAAAAAGACACGGCCGTTTGTTGCACGTGAATACGTCTCGTAACAGGGTTTCCCCCCCCGCCGCGCGCGATGTTTTACAGTCCTTACTTAATGTTATATATTCTATAATTCTTTAGCTATCCAGTGATGTAACTGAATTTCGGATGCAGCTGATAGATATGAAGCTATAAACCCAAACTTTAAAGACGAGAAAATGACTTAATAATTTATGAACGACTTTAATGCATATACGTACCTCGACTGAAAGTTATACCTTTAAACAGGAGGAACATAATACCCAGCGGGACCCTCAGCGTCCTGAACAGGAGCACAAGAGGTTCAGTAGGGATGTCTCCTGGTTCCCGGTCTCCTTCTACGTATAGATGTAGTCTCAGCAGCAGATATCTTACTCCAACCACTTTCACTGCTAAGTATATAGACGACTATGCTTATTAGCGAGAGCTCACTGCCAACCAGAGACCAGAGGCTGCCGTTGAGACTCCCAAGCCATGCAATTTGCCCATGGAGTTGATACATATGTAGCTACAACACCCAAACTGTTACCTATCACTAGTTTATGAATGAGTTTCGTAGGAATAGTTTGAAACCACTTTAACTATATGCAAATAAATTGTCCTCTAGTGTAACCATTTAAACACGCATAAACCCTTCTAAATCGGGTCTGACAATTGAATGACTGCGACTGAACCATTCCTAATTCGACCCGAATATAAACTGACAACATAAAGACACCGTATTTACGGTTAAGGGTGGACACAAACTAAAAATATTCATACGACTATGTTATAATATAGTTTTTTATATTTTTACGAGGAGCGAGTGTTTCTTTATGTATCTAAGTAAGCACTTTCACCATTAGAAAGCTGCATTTTCACTGAGTGAAATAGGCTATGTTACTTTCCCAAAAAAATTTGGGATCCCCAATAATAATGCTTTAATGTAACCTGAGGTGTGAAAATATAGTCACAAAAAATCTGCGATCGCGTGCACTGCGAAAACTAATGATGATAGAACGAAAAAATGTTCTACAATATTATAGAACGTATTAATATCTACAAAAAAGTCTGCGACACCATATGTCCAACTTCTGTTGTTATGCCACAATAACTACTTTTTACTTTAAAAAAATCTCGTATCCCGAGTCGACCTCCAGTGTCAATTTATTAATAAAATCTCTTATAGAAAGTCATACGCTCACTGTTAGTAGTATATGTCTATCGCACACTAAACACTGAGTAGAAAGAGAAGGAAGCATCTGTCCGAAATAAGGCTAGCGTTGTTAGCGCTGGGTTAGAATGAGACAAGATGAGCCCGCGTTTCGCATGAGAGAAAGGGACGCCAGATTAACGGGCGCCGCAACGAGTTACGTAACGAGCCCCCCCCCCCCCCTATTAGAAGTTATCATAATGATTTAATGTATATTAATATGACATTGTACCACCACTATTAATTTATACATGCCACTTACCTTTTCTCTCCTTTCTTTGACGGTTTTGCTAACACCAGGATTGTCTGCAAAAGATCAAATCAAATCAAAACATTTATTCGCTAAATATGGTATACATAGTCCTCATATTCCACTTATTTAAGTTTGCGAAATTACAGGTTTTTCAATTAAACTTGAACGTGAACTTATATTACATTATATTAAATCTTATTAAATATAGTTACTTATTATTACTTATTGCTAGAATCCTTTTAAATAGTCGTTAACGTAGTAGAAATTTTTATTGATAAGCAAAGATTTAACAGAATTTTTTAATTTTATACAATTTTAAAATTGTGAGGCATATTCCCTTATATCTTTTGGTAATGTATTAAAAAAATTAATAGCTATCACGCAAACACCTTTAAATGAGCGATAAGACCGCCCAAATGCACACTAAAAGTACCTAATACTGACCAATTGTACATCTATTTTTTGCGTGGTGTTGAATAAAGCATATTATCTATCTATCTATCTGTGACAATCTAAAGGAAGATTATTTACAAATAAAATCTTTTATAGTTTTAGTTTTCAGTTATACGCTCACTGTTAGTAGTATATGTCTACCGCACACTAAACACTGAGTAGAAAGAGAAGGAAGCGTCTGTCCAAAATAAGGTTAGCGTTGTTAACGCTGGGTTAGAGTGAGAGAAGATGAGCTCGCCTTCCGCGTGAGAGAAAGGGACGCCAGAGAGACTGGCGCCGTAAAGCGTTACTTAACGAAGCTATTTACACTCTCATAAGAAGTTATCATTATTTAAAACTAATGAAAAAGAACTAATTATAAACATATACCTTTTGCGACGTAGTCTTTCGTTAAGAACGGCTTTCATATTCGTACGGGATCAAAAACTATGCTAGTGAAAAAATAAAGTGATTGTTATGTATCTGCCCTTAATTTTATAGGTGGCACCAACTTAATTAAGTGTAAGGTATCACACAGCTGGGGAAGTATCGTAAAAAGGCCACATTGTCCATTGTAACGGTTAGGTTGGTTTGCTGACAAATTTGATTATTTAGGATCTTTATTACACACCAGAGATTACTAACAAAACATAAATATAAATTTTAACGAAAAAAGAACCGCCTTCAAAACAAACTCACAAAAATATCAATATGCTCTAAAAATTAAGAAATAATTGCGTATTCTTTTGTAGTGTTCTTCGTATTGTTATATTCGGAGTCGGCGTCAGCCAAGGTAAATGTTCCCCACGTGTCCACTTGGCAGCTCCCGCGTCTCTCCCACCTATAGCTATATATGAAGGTACCTTGGCTGACACCGACTCCAAATATAACAATACGAAGAACATTTTTATTAAAATTTATATTTATTTTTTGATTTTTAGTGAATCTGAAGTAAACTAACAAATTTGTCTCAATATATTTACACCTAAAACGCGTTTCTCATATGAGATAACACTGTTTAAATAAAACAACTTTACAAAGTTAAATTTATATTAATATCGCCATACTCGGGATAGAACCCGAAACCCTTATACCACTGCTTCACACATAATTCACATTTCAAATATTGCAATGCAGCAACAAACGTAGGGTCATTGGCATTTGATTACAGACAGTTATAGATTTTGCCAAACATCACACTCTTACTGTAAGCCGTTGAGGAGTTCCATTGATCTTCATATTTAACTATGCCTAGCACTTGATCATACCGAAGTAACGGTAGGCGACTCAAATATCTGGATAGCTTATAGGAGATTCTGCCGAGCATCGTTGATTTGCTCCTAAGAATTAAAGAGTTCCGTCACTTTGTCATGGATTCCATCATCAGAACCTTACCAAACTATCACAAAACAACCCTTGAAGTATATCCTTTCTAATAAAAATGAATCACCGAAATCAGTTGGCGTACTCTCGAGTTATTCGTCCATTTGTGGCGCACATGCTTACGCAAATTTAATACTTATATGGTTTTGTCATGAATGCCATCATCAGAACTGGTTTTAAAAAAATGGGATCCTAAGACGAGCACCACCTTTCTTTTAAAAAAAAATACAGACGAATTGATAACCTCCTCCTGTTTTTGAAGTCGGTTAAAAATACAATAATAATTATTACTTTCATTTAAGAAAAATGTATATAAAAGAACTGCTGAGTTAAAAAAATTGGTGTGTATTAAATGCCACAAGATAGAAGCGGGAGAGTTTAACTATAGGAAATATTTACGCATTAGTTATGTATTACTATTTATAATACATTACTTTTCATAACGCTTTATTATGGAATGAAACTAGTGAAAGTTTCACTATTTTCATACCAGAATGCAGAGTAAGTTTGAAAATGTCACACAAAGCACACCACGCTTTTAGAGCAGTAAAATGTTTTCAATAGTAATTTAATTGTTATGATAAGAATTATTTTCCAATCTCAAAGTTAGGCTAGTTTTTATTCTTGCAGTAATGTTTCCCAACGAAAAAAAAAGCAGGTAAACCTAAACCAACCTAACTTTGAAAAAATGTCAATTTTTAAGGTTGGGTTGGTTTTTTTTTGGTGCGGTACCGTTTTCCTGGAACATAAAAAGTAACCTAGCCTTAAAAAATCATTATTTTTAGGATCAGGTTAGCTTTTTTACTGCAGTAGTGTAGGTTAACGCGATGAAGAAGTATTTGGTGATGCACATATATGTAATAGTAAACTCAAAAACTTCATTTGCCCGCTTTATCCTTGAACTTGGACCGCTGTAATCATAAGACGCTAGATTGAAACACTCGTCAAGCGTCCCACAGGATGTGTCCATTGCCACAGATATTTGTTCCTTTATTACTCTACAAATCCCTCTGTCGCTGTCCCTTTCGCACACGCCCTTTGTTATACGATTAAGCGAGATGACCGCATTTCTGATAATGTTGTGTAATATTAAGGATCCCAAACAACGGTACCTTCTCGGATATACACATAGCTGACCCGAGCAAAATTTCGAAAAATCGGTTAAATAGTTTCAAAGTCCATGGACAACAAACACCTCTTTCCCCATGCTGAGGTGATACTTGAACTAGAGTGCCAATAGATTGTGTAAAGCCCTGGTTCTTCACCAAAGGATGTCGAGGATGCCGCTGGATTTTAGTGGGTATTCTTACTTTGGCTCATAAATTACTTTTTAGATAGGATGGTTTAAAGACTGTTATCGTCATGTCTTACGAGTACATACAAAAAAAATCTATCTCCATGATCACTGAGGTAAGACATCCAGGGTGCCTGAGTAGATTGTGTAACAAACCTTTGGTTCTTCAGCCCAGGATGTCAAGGGTGCCACTGGGTTTTTGTGTCACTTTGTTAATTCATAAATTACTTTTGGGTACGATAATTTAAAGACTGTTATCCCTCCCTAAGGAAGTCCCTCTTCGTGAACCACTAAGGTAAGGCATCCAGGGTACCAGAGTAGATTGTTTTGGAGAGTCTCTAGTTTTTCATCCAAGGACGTCATATGTGCCGGTGGGTTTCAGTGGGTATACTGACTTCTCAGTCCCACACTCCTATGATCCTCAATACAGAGACAAAGTGTACACTGTCTGAAATTTGGAATAAAAATAGATTACAATATTTATAACTCATCAATTACTTTTTGGATATGATGACTCAAATACTGTTATCGTCATGTGTCTTATATACCCAAGGAAGGCCCACTTCGTTACCCATTGAGGTAAGGCATCCAGAGTGCCAGAGTAGATTGTGCAGGCGAGCTTTTGGTTCTCCACCCAAGGCGGTCAAGGGTGCTCGTGGGTTTTAGTGGGTATTCTTATTTGTCAGCCCGACACTTCTATGATTCCCAACGAAAAGACAAAGAGTGAACTGTCTGAAATTTGGCATAAAAATCGATTATAACTCATAAATTACTTCTTAAGTGGGATGACTTAAAGACTCTTATCGTCATATGTCACACAGCCAAGGAAGTCCCTCTTCGTGAACCACTAAGGTAGGCATCCAAGGTACCAGAGTAGATTGTTTTGGCGAGTCTCTAGTTTTTCATCCAAGGATTTCAAAGGTGCCGGTGGGTTTTAGTGGGTATTCTGACTTGTCAGTCCCACACTCCTATGACCTTCAACCAGGGTGAACTGACTGAAATTTGGCACAAACCAGATTAGAATCTATATAACTCATAAATTAATTTTTGGGTGGGATGGCTTAAAGACTCTTATCGTCATGTGTCATACATACCCAAGGAAACCCCTTTTCGTGAATCACTGAGGTAAGGTTGGGTGCTAGAGTAGATTGTGTTGGCAAGCCTCTGGTTCTCCATCCAAGGATATTAGTTGATCTTCTGACTTGTCAATCTTGAATTGACTGTAATTTGCCATAAAATCAAAATCAAAATATCATTTTTTGATATAGGCTCAAAAACACTTTTGAATCGTCAGTGGTCTGTCTGTTAGTAACAAATCTACCATCGGTTAGGACAGTTGCATCTGCTGAGAAGAAACCGGCAAGAAACTCAACGGTTACTCTTTCAGAGATAGTTTCGTATGTTATAATGTGTAATATATTACTTCTGTGAGCAACTGGAATCAAGTCTAAACATTTCTATCGCTTAAATAATAATAAATGGGTTATGATCCTTATTAACTCAGAAGTCCTGGGTATCAACTAATGATTATATAATTGTAAAATTATATGAATCGCTAACATTAATGAGCAAACTAGGTCAGGCAATATTTGTATTGATTATTGTATATTTTGACACCCAAATAGGCGAGATATCAAGTGTACACATTGCTATTGGGCTCTAAAATTTTATTACCAATAATGTCCGCATGAAATATATTGTTTAATAATAAATGTTATAGATACAAATTTGGCCTCATATTTTATTCAAAGTCAAAATATCTTTATTCAAGTAGGCCTATTACAGCACTTTTGAATCGTCAAATATCGTTTTTTCTATATATTATTTAAATGAATGACTGATGATAACATTAAAGAACGACTTACAATCTAAAGTTACGAGT
>JACTOM010000282.1:164368-197743 GCA_015832385.1 Elymnias hypermnestra | reverse complement strand
GAGGGTTTTTAGAGCATAGACCCACCACGCTGCTCCACTGCGGATTGGCAGGCATAGTACACAAGTGCACTCTCTATTCCTTCACTCTCATAGTCCGATGTGACGGGAATCCGACACGACCGGAGAGAGATCAGGCGCAGGACCGACGGCTTAACGTGCCCTCCGAGGCACGGGGGTGGATCACACCGCCAACTACCCAACTTCGGGCAAATATTGAAAAAATCTTAAATAGAAAACTCAATATTAATTCTTTAACTGGCCCGACCCGGGACTCGAACCCAGGACCTCATGTCTGTAGTCGAACATGCTAACCACTAGACCTATGAGGCAGTTTAATAAAAGTAGTTATAGTGGCATAACTACAGTAGTTGGACATATGATGTCTAGGACTTTTTTGTGGATATTAATACGTTCTATAATAATGTAGAACATTTATTTATTCTATCATCAATAGTTTTCGCAGCAATAGCGGGGTCTTTTTGTGACTATTTTTTTAAACCTCGGGTTACATTAAAGCATTTTTATTAAGGATCTCTATTTTTTTTTTTAAAGTTATATCGCTTATGTCGCTCAGTGAAAATGCGGCTTTCTACTAGTGAAAAAAATTTGGAAATCGGTCCAGTAGTTCTTGTGTGAAAACGTTACAAATATGCATGCCTTTATTTCCAAAACGGTATTGCGATTCACATATTAAATTTTATTTAAGTTGTTCAATATAAGTTTAAATTTGCGTCCTTCATTTAAGTCATTTTTGGGCAAAGGCCTTGTTCAGTCATCCTCTACTTGGTTACATAATGTTTGTGGTTGGCAATACCTTGCTACCATTCGTCTACCAATCGGGGCGTCCGGTGGCGCCTGATTGGCTAGCGACAGTCGCGCCACTTGGCGACTGTCTTAACTGACAGGCAGTTAGTAAGAATCCATTAGAAGACGAAGTGATTTTAAACCAATTCTGTGCCGTATCCTATTAAACATTATCGTGGTGCCCGCGACGTTCGCGACATCCGAAATCCAACGGGAAGCTGGACGTTTCAGAGTATCGGTGAGTGGCTTGGTTTTTTGTTAGCTGCAGGCTTTGTGTACCTTAAGGTAAACTGAACACATGTTTCATATCGAACCAGCATTGTAAACTTCTAGGTCCTTCGTATAGCCCGCAGGCCTCCTCCATCCTTTTCCACCTTTGTCTGTCCCTTACTAGCCTCGTCCAAGCGGGGCCCGCCGTATCCCTCCATCGACGTCGTGGTCGCCCTCTGGGCCGGAGTCCATCACGGGGATAACAGTGTAGTCATTTCTCCGTCCAATGGCCGTCGGTTGTTCTTGCTATATGTCCTGCCCAGCGCCATTAAGGCAGCATGCTAGTTTCACCGCGTCAGTAATTTTGGTCATATTTCGTTTGTCACTATTTTTAATTTTGTCTTTAATTTTTAAGCCTAGCATGCTCCTTTCCATGGCTCTTTGACAGACCTGTATTTTGTGTGTTATTTCCTTGGTGATTGGCCAAGTTTGCCAGCCGTAAATTAGAGTAGGTGTCACTACAGAGTCCATGGCTTTCTTCTTTAGTCTGATTTGTGACTTGAATATGTGTTTTAGAGACCAATATGAAGCCCATGCCTTCTTTATTCTCCTTTCTACTTCATTGGTATAGTATGTATACATACAAAAGCACAAATGCTGTTTATAATATTACTAATTATAATGTCGCCATTACGAATTTTAGGTAAACGCAACGAAAGAAACCGCAGAACGGTTCAGTTTTAACCGCATAATGGTGTTAACCGCAGTTAAAATTGTAACTGCTACGCGGTTTAAGGTAATTACTGCCAGTGCCTAAAACCTTTTCAATGACACAAGTTATATTTGAATATAACCAACATACTCTTAACATTAGAGAGTTTCCTTTCGCAATGTATTAATACGAGAAGCAAAGATTTCATACACTTTTTTACGAATACTGTGCAAGCGTATAATGAAAATTTAAAACTCAAGATATTATATAACACGACATAATAAGAAATGCATAAAGATAATAATGATGCAGCGCTGGGCGATGAAAAAGACAATCGGGTCAAGATACAGGTGAAAGGAGAAGAAGAAGTCGGCGGCGAAGGAGAAATGGGGAGAAAGAAAATGAAAAGGTGTCAGTTACCAAATCTGCAAAGCAAAAAGTAATGGACTCGAATCTTTGACTGATAAAACCTATATGACTTAGTTGGAGGAACGAATATGGGTCAATGAAAAGAACTTCAACAAGAGAATCTCTTCCAGAGTTCTGGATGAGATGGAAAGGCTTTAACAACTGATCCGGATGGGAAAGACGCCTTTAAAAGAATGTCCACCCGAACTTTTCCATCACCCGGTGTTTGTGTTTTGGAGGATGTTGCAAAAGCAACGAAGAAACGAGCAGACTCTTATTATATAACGAAGGAGTGCGCAATGAGTGAAAATTATGCGTAAAAAATATATTAAATCTTCTTCTTCGTTAAATGGCTTTCAGGTGTGCCAATTGCGCACAGATTATCTCGCCAGTGTCATGTTTGTTGGAGAAGACACGAAGGAAATTGTTCGTTTTATTAGACATCCGAAGTTTAATTTTGATTATCTTTAAATAGTGTTAGCGATCATTATTCGTGGATTGCTATTAAATTGCTATATTTGTTTATTATGCTTAGGTCTTTGTAATTATATCAGTGAAACGTACACTCACTACAACCGGTTAAACGCTGTTCCGGAAATTCACAAATTTATCTAACTCTATTTAGTCGTCGTTTTCACGACGACTGTGATTGGTGGACTTATCATGACAGTTCTTAGTTTGTATCAAAGTTAGTATTGTGTTAAAAGTCATTTAAAGTGTGTAATATAATGAGAATAGTATTACTTAACCTGCAAATTAGTAAGCGACTCTAAAAATTGTTAAACAACCACCAAATAAAAAGGACAACACAACATGAATAAATATTATACATATGACTAATACATCAATAAAGCACACATTACACACACGCATACAGAGTATATATGTGTATTTGTCAATCGCTGTCAGTTATGTCAAATGCTGTGAGGTGACATTCAAAAAGGTTGTATAATCAAAAGCACCAAGGAGGTTACAATAAAAAAGTTACTATAGTGGTTAGGTGTTCTTAAAATTTCTTATGTTACACGTAACTTTGTTATTTTTTCTTTTATAAGCACTATCTCCTGATTTAATACAACACAAAAAGAATTTAGCAAACCATGAAAGAGTTTTTACAAAAATATATTTCATTCAAAAGTTTTGCATTATTAATTTAAGTATCGAAATATGTATATCAAATTCAATGGACAGCTTATTTTACTATCTTTATATATTTTTTTGAATCTTTTTAAATCGTAATTCTATATCTCGGAGAATAAGAGAGAAAGGAAGCATAAAGCATAGGTGCGTAGGGTTCCCCGCCGATATCGTCATTAATGGCATCCATAATTTCCATACTGTGGGCGTTGGTGGGTAATGTTGGTGCCACCAAATACTTTATTAATTAACTCAGATTATAATGTTCAGTCACTTAATGTTCCCGATATCAATTTACACAAACTTATTAATAATAAAAGCTCTTTTTTTTCTTGACGGGGGGGGNGGGGGGGGGGGGGGAATGTTCAAAAACATGAAAAGATGTCGGCTTATATGGGATTTTTACCCACTAAAACCCCCTCGATATATCGCATGCCTGCTGCACAAAAATCTGACGGTCATCATGGAGACAGACAGCGTCCCCACACTGACAGCTCACGACCTCGCAGCACTCGCAGGCATAGCGGCAGTTCGGTTACCACAGCAGGCCCGATGTGCAACTGTGTGAGCGGGATCATCCCTCTCACGGATTCTTCCGGCAGTCTCCTTTTTGTGAAGAACATCTTCAGAGAAGGAGACTACCCTCCACGATAATAATAGCTAGGAACGCGAAGTTTCTAAATTCGACCGCACCAGCGGGCCGTCACCCAAGAATTACCGAGAGACTTGCGCCGGACTGCCACTATTGACTCTGTCCCACGCGGATAGACATATGACGCCAGCGCTCCACAGACTACCCCCCTACGACATATATATCTTGTTTTAGAAAAATAAGCAAATTAATAAGCAATAATTCTTTGATAATAGAACTTCAATAGTGATCATACTTATAATTTAAATTAATTATGGTCGAACTTGGACCACTAGGCGACTTGTATATAGAAACTAGTATATTTTTCGCTATTAACCGATCTTAGTCAGGCAGAAGCTATTTATGTTGATAACAACTAACATAAAACATGTAGTTATGCCTAAAAGCCATGCAAATCTAGGGCGAGTTACTAGGTTTAATAAATCAAGACATAATGGACAAAGCATTGCAATTAGTATAAAACGCTTTGTTTAAAAAAAAAAGCTTATATTAATCCTTCTCTAAAATTACCCGAATAAATTTAATCTACGTGGAAATTTAATAATTTCAAAGGGTGGAACTGTTCTTTGGCTCGTCGTCTATGAAATTAAATTCCGAGAAGTATTTTTTAATTACGGAAAAGAATCCTGAACCGGTCGTGGATTTTACGTTACGTCCACACTAAAGGTGTGAATTTATTTTTCATTTTTAGCTCTTGACTATATGCTAACTTTATTTCTTTAATGACGCTGAGATATAGACGTTAAAATCCTCGAACCGCATCGATGCATTTGAAATATGGTGCTGGAGAAAAGATCATATACCTTGGACAGCATATCAGACCAACGCGTCAATCCTCAAGAGACTCTATGGTTACATCCAGGCTTTCCACTTTCTGCCTCAAGAAAATACTTCATTACTTCAGTCACATTGCTAGGAAAGAGAGGAATAACTTGGAAAAGCTTGTTACAGGAGAAAGAACCAGAGGTAACAGTCCAATGCTATGGTTCGACCAGATCCGCATCAACTTCCCTCTACAATGCCTTACACAATGCCGAAAAGAAAAGCAAATGGCGTTTAATGTTGATGAAAGAAAACGATCATCAAAGGTGGTTGTCACGACCGTCAGACATGACGTAACGATTCAAGGACGAAGAGGAGGATATTGTCACCTTATGGTAGGCTCTCATCCTTATGTTATTAGGGCACATAGGGCATTTTCGGACATGAGTCGAGAGGAGTGCAGCTAGGAAAAGCTGATAATAACGAGCAACACAAACGAAAAAAGATCTCAATTCCGTTCACCCACATGATGGGCTGACCAGCTGAGCAAGACCAAGTAAACCACCTTATACGCTAGTGAAGATGGCCGCCAATAGAAACAGATGGAAAGCATGGACCCTTCCGCGATTAGGCTCTTACCAGGACCACAACCTCGTGTCTGAGGGTCATTGTCTTCCTATAATCCTTTCTTTTATTAAGGAACGTCACCTGTATCTGTTGTCGAAGTGGTTTTTGAAGTGGTGTGTACTCGTATATGATCGGACCAAAGCATTAGGCTGCGACGTATGGCCCTATTAGGGAGGGATTTAAGTTCTAGCACATCCCTCCGGGTTCAGTTGACTATGTGGGGTTTTTAGTGGCCCTTAGCTGGGATCTACTCTGTTTAGGAGTCTAAAATGAAATGTGACAGCAAACTCTGGAAGAGGCCTTTAGTACAACTCCTCCACTCGGCAAGTACATACGGCGTGACGAGTAGGAGAGAGGGCGATCGCGTGTGTTGACCAATCAGAATGCCTGCTGGCGACGCGCTAGGCTCGCTGCTCCGATTTGCAACAGGCCCTTTTGTTATTAAATTTACTGATAATTACAAACTTTTCTAAGTGACCGAAATACTCAATCCAATTCACTATTTTCTTGATGTNATGACGCCAGCGCTCCACAGACTACCCCCCTACGACATATATATCTTGTTTTAGAAAAATAAGCAAATTAATAAGCAATAATTCTTTGATAATAGAACTTCAATAGTGATCATACTTATAATTTAAATTAATTATGGTCGAACTTGGACCACTAGGCGACTTGTATATAGAAACTAGTATATTTTTCGCTATTAACCGATCTTAGTCAGGCAGAAGCTATTTATGTTGATAACAACTAACATAAAACATGTAGTTATGCCTAAAAACCGTGCAAATCTAGGGCGAGTTACTAGGTTTAATAAATCAAGACATAATGGACAAAGCATTGCAATTAGTATAAAACGCTTTGTTTAAAAAAAAAAGCTTATATTAATCCTTCTCTAAAATTACCCGAATAAATTTAATCTACGTGGAAATTTAATAATTTCAAAGGGTGGAACTGTTCTTTGGCTCGTCGTCTATGAAATTAAATTCCGAGAAGTATTTTTTAATTACGGAAAAGAATCCTGAACCGGTCGTGGATTTTACGTTACGTCCACACTAAAGGTGTGAATTTATTTTTCACTTTTAGCTCTTGACTATATGCTCACCTTATTTCTTTAATGACGCTGAGATATATACGTTAAGATCATCGGGCCGCATCGATATATGGTGCTGAAGAAAAGGTCATCTATCTTGGACAGCATATCAGACCAACGCGTCAATCCTCAAGAGACTATGATTACATCCAGGCTTTCCACTTTCTGCCTCAAGAAAATACTTCATTACTTCAGTCACATTGCTAGGAAAGAGAGGAATAGCTTAGAAAAGCTTGTAATCACAGGAAACGTTACAGGAGAAAGATCCAGACGTAGCAGTCCAATGCTATGGTTCGACCAGACCCGCATCAACTTCCCTCTACAATGCCGAAAAGAGAAGCAAATGGCGTTTAATAGTGATGAAAAAAATGATCATCAAAGCTGATTGTCACGACCGTCAGACATGACGTAACGATTCAAGGAGGAAGAGGAGGATATTGTCACCTTATGGCATTTTCGGACACATCATGAGTCGAGAGGAGTGCAGCTAGGAAAAGCTGATAATAACGAGCAACACAAACGAAAAAAGATCTTGATTCCGTTTACCCACATGATGGGCTGACCAGCTGAGCAAGGCCAAGTGAACCACGTTCCATACGCTAGTGAAGATGGCCACCAATAGGAACAGGTGCAAAAACATGGACCCTTCCGCGATTAGGCCTTTTCCAGGACCACGATCTTCAGGCATGAAGGCATTATAGAGAGAGATGGTAGGTAACGATACAGTCTAATCCGGAAGAGCGTTAACCTGGTAGTAGGTAATTTAACTCTTATAGTTTCTACATAACATCATACCGGAACAGAAAGAATTTGCTTTGTTATATGTCGTTGGTTGGTAAGTAGCCATAGGCTTGAGCCGTTTCCTCATGTCTGAGGGTCATCGTCCTCCTATAATCCTCTCTTTTATTAAGGAGCGTCACCTGTATCTGTTATCGATGATGTTTGAGGCATGGTAGATAGAAGTTTTTAAAGTGGTGTGGATATGATCGGTCCAAAGCATTAGGCTACAACCTATAGCCCTATTGGGGAGAGATTTAGGTTCTAGCACCCTCTGGGTTCAGTGGACTGTATGTGGTTCTTAGGGCTTCGACCTTCGGGTTATAGCGGGTTCAGTCTTCAATTATTCGGGGCTTAGGTCTTCAGGGTTCCGAGGCTCGGGCTTGGGTCGTTCAGTTCTTGAAGGATCGGATGTTCAGTTGTTTGGAATTGAATATTCGGTTCTGCAGAGTTTTGGTTCAATGTTCATAAGTCGCCATTAGCTGGGATCTACTCTGTTCGGGAGTCTAAGGTGAAATGTGATAGCAAACTCTAGAAGAGGCCTTTAGTACAACTCCTCCACCCGATCAGTTGGAAGACTAACTTGCAACTGTTTTACTATAACTGCATTCGGCAGTTCCCCTGGTGCTGCAGGTCTCCATGGGCGGCAATGATCACTTTCCATCAGTTGACCCGCCATTTCGTTTGTCTGTCATAATTATATAAAAAAATGGTATCAAAGTGCATAACGTTCATCCTGATGACTTTTTAAATTGCTTAAAGTTAACTTGGAGGGAACTCCAAGGCCTTTGAAGTGATTCAGACTACATGCTCTTCCAAATTGATGACATATGATGACAGAAGATTTACAGAATAACAGTCATTCTTAAATAGGTCCAAGTCAACCGACGGTTCTAGCACTGTCTGGAAATCGACAGGATCTGTAACAACGTAAATACGAAACAAATGACAATACTTATCGAACTACCTTCACAATGAAATGTTTAACATTGTTACGATAATCAAATAAACAAGTTTAAAGTATTATATTAAGAGGTGTATACAGAAGCACGTTGTCTACATATAATATGTATATAATTTCTCTACGCGATCNTAGCCGCTGGAGCCAGGCGGCGCAAGATCGGGCCTTGTGGGCATCATTTCGTGAGACCTATGTCCAGCAGTGGACGTCCATCGGTTGAAGCGACGACTCTAAATTTCTCTTTTCTTAGATTTTCACGTTATTTCTATTTATTAACTTTAATCGTAGATCCTTTGAATAGAAATGAACGGGTTAAATTTATTCCTGTCCCCAGCGTTGTGTACGCAGCACTACACCTTAAATGTCTTTCACAGAGAAAATGGACAGCACTGTAAATAAGCTGGACGTTTATGAACTTTTCTCTGAAGGCTCCATTGACAGATATTATTAATTATAAAAATTAACTTAATTTAAAACAGCGGCAACTTTACGTTCTACTAGCTGTTCCCTGCGGTGTTACCTATCTAGTTCCTGACCCTTTGGAACTATGAAAATAAGTATCTTTAGAGTTTAAGTAATTTTAAAATATTCGAACGAACAATTTTGGAGATCTCATGGACTTGTCGAACCTTGAATTGATTACCAACGTCAATTTATTTTCGATTTAAAAAGCTGGCACTTTAAAGACTCTTTCTGAAGACTCGTTACCAAGATGATAATATTTTATAACGAAACATATAGACAGGTAGAAATTAAAAAAAAAATGATAGAATGTTGGAGTGCTATCAAAAGAAGTTTTATCATGTTACAGTAAAAAAGATATAGATATAGAGATTCATTGATATAGGTAGCGACCGAGGCATACAGAAAGAGATAATGATAGAGACACAGACACAGATGCTGATATTGATACTAATACAGACACTGTTACTGGTACTGATACTGACACTTATATTGAAACAGCCATAGATAGGCGCAGACACAGGGACTCATACTGATACAAACAAAGATACAGTCACTGGTAGGCACAGACACAGATACTGACGCAAGCATAGACACAAACACAAAGACTGCTACTGATACAAACAAAGACACAGCCAGTGATAGGTGCAGCCACAGATACTGACACAGGAACAGACACTCACACTGACGCAGACACAGGCACAGGGACTAATTCTGATACAAACAAAGACACAGCCTCTGATAGGTGCAGACACAGTTACTGACTCAGGTACAGACACTCGCGATGGCGCAGACGCAGACGCAGAGACTCATACTGATACAAACAAAGACACATACACTTATAGGTGCAGACACAGATACTGACACAGGGACAGACACTCACACTGACGCAGTCACAGGCAGAGAGACTAATACTGAAACACACAAAGACACAGCCTCTCATAAGTGCATACATAGATACTGACACAGGAACAGACACTCACACTGACGCAGACACAGGCAGAGAGACTAATACTAATACACACAAAGACACAGCCTCTGATAAGTGCATACACAGGTACTGACACAAGCACAGACACTCACGATGACGCAGACACAGACACAGATAGTGACACAAACCAAGACACAACCATAGACAGGCACAGCCACAGATACTGACTCAGACAAAGACGCAGCTACAGACCCAGACGAGGATACAAATACAGATGTAGATGCAAATGCAAATATGTATACTGTTGCAGGTATAAATATAGATTGTATATAATCTAACATTGAAAATTTAGCTTGACAAGGCTTCAATGCACTGTTACATTTATCGTTGTTAAGCCAAAGCATGTTCCGACGGAACTTGGAGGTTAAACATCAAAGCCTTTGTAGGCGCATTTAAAATTACTGGAGCGTCTTCAAGGTTAACTCAATGTCGTTCAGCGCTAACAAAATTTTTGTTTACGAACGCTTTTATGTTGATAAATTTGATAAAGGGACGAAATTTAGATTGATTCACAAAAAAATACGCTTGAAACGTCTCATAGGAGCTGATGGGATCGAAATCTGCATTTAGAATTTACTTATTATTAAGGACAAGGAATTTGACAAATCAAATTTCCAAAATTACTTAGCCATTTTATCCACACAAACATAAATATTTGTTTATATGATAAGGATAAATTAAAATATTTAATATTTACTTATTATGCACAGTAAAATACGTGAAATTATATTTTTATTAACAAATCTGAATATGAAGAATGCAAATAGGCCACATTATGCATTTTAACTTCAATTAAGTGTATATTAATTAGTGTACAGGCATATTAAATATTTTCAACTCGGATTACGTCGGTATTAATTTTATTAACGTTTCATTAAATATAATTACCTCAAGGATCCGTAAAATTGTTTTGAAATAACAAAAAAAAGGTGACTTCATCGAATAAAATTAATTTCTATGTAGATATATGTCGTAAGAAGTACGTAAGTGCCTTTAAACGTCCCATGATTGAGCCCAGGCCTTCTGACAAATAGAAGAGTAGGTTTTTAGCAGCATAGATCAACCACGATCAAATTTGCAGGCTTACATACCCCACCTCTATCTAAAGAAGGAGAAGAGGAGTCAGAAACGTGGTTTTGTGCGTCTTCTTTCCCTTTGATAAGTTGTGATAGCTGATGTCCGAGATCCAAGATCAGTATGTCTCTAACGAACATTCTGGTCCCTAACACAGGATACGGTTGGTAACACTGGGTTTTAGAGGATATTCTCCACTCCAGCAAGTCCCATACTTCTTGCAGAAGGTATACTTATTAGGTAACTGTATTTCCTAGTGCAAAAAAAGGTTTAAATACCCCAGGATTACTTCCGCGATATGCAGGTTTCTTCGACAATTAGGCATATTTCTACAAAGACTAAATCAAATCAAAGAGTATCTTTGCTTGAATGCTTCAATCTCAGGAAGTGCGGCTCCGATTAGAATATTTCTTTGAGTGTTAGATAGCCAATTTATCGAGGAAGACTATAAACTATATATCATCACGCTAAGACTAATAGGAGCTGGGGCATCAATGCAAAATATTGTAAAAGTGGGGAAAATTTATTCGTTTTGATAGCATTCGCTGCGTGCGCTGCATGCGCTGCGTTAACGGTTTAAGTTTTAGATAAATCATGTATGACAGAATTGTTCCCCTTTAAAAGTTCTAAAAAAAAGTCTAAAACAGTATATGTCTATGTTTTAAGGTGCTCTTATTATAACCGTTTTTATGACAACACAATTTGTTCGAGAATAATGCAACATTTGCGAAGGTTTTTTGTAGGCATGTTATTAATTCCTAAAACTACTTAAGTGAGTCCAAGAGAACATCCAGTAAACAATAATTTTCCGAAATTTAAAGCAAATCGGATGACGCAATAAAAAGTTCATGAACATAATCTGGATATGTGTAGCCTGCTAACAGGCATTGGAGTGCTCTTAAAACCATCTTCTATGAGAGACTTGCTCATCATTGCATCGTTAATAAGCTGCTATATACGATTGATAGAAAGTAGACAAGGTTTTTTAAATAGTAACTCCTCATCCCCATAGGGGTAGACCACGTTCTTCCACTTGCCACGATCATCGTATATCTCCTTCGCTTTTTTAATTCTTAGTAAACCGTTCATACAAGTTCGTCGGATTAGAGTACTCCTGCTTCGGCCAATATTAAAAATGCTCTGGATTTAGTCCAGGAACGTTCGCCTTCACTCTTGACTCATAAATCCTTTTTGTCAGTCTCCTTTCATTCTTTCTCTCTACATGCACAAACCATCTAAGCATACCTTTCTCAATTTTAGTCACTACATCTTCTTTTATACCACAATGTTCTCTTATCACACTATTTCTTACTTTGTCACTCAGTTTTGATCCATTCATGCTTCTTAACGCTCTCATAGCTACCGCATTTATTTTACTTATGTGATTTTTCTGCCATACCCAGCTTTCACCACCATAAATAAGTGTTGGCACCAACACTCCAGCATGCACATGCAGTCTTGCCCTTTGAGACAACATCTGGCTATTCATAAAGGCGTACAGAGCACCATTTACCATATTCCTTGCATTCACTCTCCTTTCAATATACATTTTACAGAAGTCAAACTTTGCTGCAAACTTTTCAAGCCATTAACTTACGCAAACGAAGTCACCAGTTTGAAATAATAAACTAACGATTACATTTTATTGTTTCAGGTAATTAAGATACGCACAAACATTAAAAACGCCGACTGAAAACGCACGGTAATAATGAATTTTGTAAAACACTTAACACTTTATTTTCAAATAAAGTTTTGCTGGATTTTAAAATGTCACGCCCTGATTGCACTCGCGAGGTTGCTGATTTCATGGCAACGATTTTGTACACGATATTTTCAAGTGGCCGTTTCGATATTAATTATTATAGGAAACCTTTATTTTATTTATTTAAAAAAGTATTGAAAGCAACCAAGAAAGCATTATATTATAGATGGTATATTGACTATTGCGGAAGTAACAGTGTTAATCTACACTAATATTATAAAGAGGAAAAATTTGTATTTTTGTATGTAACGAATAAACTCAAAAGTACTGGACTGATTTTAATAATTCTTTTTTCATTAGAAAGCTACATTATCACTGAGTAATATAGGCTATATTTAGTATTAGATTACTGTAGAAATCTTTAGAAATTCCTATTAAAACCAACCGAAGGTGTAAAAAAAATTAGCCATAAAATGTATTTCATCGCATACGCTGTGACGAGTATTAATGATAGTACAAAAAAATGTTTGACAACATTATAGAATATATCAATATCTACAAAAAACTTCGCGAGACTATATGTCTAACTATTGTAGTTACCTCACTATAACTACTTTTTTACATTTAACAAATTGATAGAAATGCCGATCAAAATCAGACTGTGTTGTCCGTACCATTTATAAATTTTTATACAAATAAATAATTTAATATTCAAGACAGTCTCAATACCTGATGATTACTTTTTGAATTATTGAAATCGGATATTCCATTCAAAAGATATCATGAAATTAAAATAATAGGTGCACCATTATGAACTAGGTTACCTTACGCAATGAATATTTCGAGTTTTCTTAACACATTTTTAAGCTTCACTTAAAAAGTTCTTTTCAGAGATGCTTAGTCTTAGTATTAGGAATCACACTATTTCATAATATTTGTCAATTCATGGTCCTTTTTAATATCATGCTTATAACTTAAATATCTGTACCTATTTATGTCTACTGTCTAAGCCCGGACGAGCCGCTAGCGTTTAATAAGATTGTGTATTGACTCATTTTTAAATGGTTGCTCCAATTGGCGCAAAGACGTTTTCTTATTGAGTGTGGGTAATTGGAGAATGCCTCATTGGTCTAGTGGTTAGCATGTTCGACTACAGACATGAGGTCCTGGGTTCGAGTCCCAGGTCGGGCCAATTCAAAATCGATATTGAGTTTTCTATTAAGATTTTCTCAATATTTGCCCGAAGTTGGGAAGTTGGCGGTGTGATCCACCCCCGTGCCTCGGAGAGCACGTTAAGCCGTCGGTCCTGCGCCTGATCTCTCTTCGGTCGTGTCGGATTGCCGTCACGTCGGAATATGAGAGTGAAGGAATAGAGAGTACACTTGTGTACTATGCCTGCCAATCCGCAGTGGAGTAGCGTGGAGCTCTAAAAACCCTCTCTCATATGAGCGAGGAGGCCTGTGCCCAGCAGTGGGTCGTTAGTGGGCTGCTACTTACTTAATTGGAGATTTAGTCGTTGACGAATATCGGAACAGCCCTTGGAAATCGTTTATAATATTATTCGGTTCTCCCGTAACATTGAATTTGTGATGTGCAAGGGTTGTCTTATCATTTAAAGCGATATATTCAGACAACCATTGGTGAAAGGACAAGACACAAGAGCTCCTAGTTCTGCATTTCCTTAGACTGTAGAGGTGCCGATATTTTTTTTTATTTGATCACTAAAAAGCTATCCTGAGTAGAAACGTCCCATTGTAGGGCACACGACTCCTGACTCTTGGCGAGAGAGTTTTAGAGCATAGATCTACCACACTGCTTCACTCGCTTAACTTTAGTCTATCCAATTGGGATAATTATATGACGATTCGTTTGTCCGGCCGCATTTATTATTGTTACCCGTAATTTGCCCGAGCTTTTTAACGGAAATATCCTGCCTTGCCCCGCACGGATGCTTCTATGTCGAATGACAGTAAAGCAGCTCTTGTTAACGTTTGTATATTAAATTAAGACCCTTGTGAAGTGTCATGTTGCTCTAAACTTTGTGATTGTGAAAAAACTACGTCTAGTATTTATAGGCTCACATCTTTAAAATTAAAATTACCTCAAGAATTTTCATTGTTATTGATATCACTTATATAATCAAAAACACAAATAAACGCTCATAGTTTATAACGATCGATCGTTGACGCGACACTCGTAGCGTTAGTAACGGTAACTTTGTAACGGAATTGTTTTTGTTTTTTTATTGTCTGGTGTTATCCCTTGGCGTATTTTGTTACGACAGTTACCGAGAAGCGAAATAGATATTACACATTATGACTTAAAACAAGATATGGTTATATTTCTGATTGCCCGAGTCGCAACAGAACTATTGGCCCATGTCACCCAGTAGTGGACAGGGACAAGGATAAACGAGTTACCTTTGAGTATAAGAGAATCTAAGTCATTGGACATATTCAAGAAACAAGTAAAGAATCACTACCTTTCTCTATGTTTTTAGTGATGACGACTATTTGTACTTGGTTTTATTTATTTAATATGTATATTATGTATTGATTTATAATCTATATATTGTGCGGATTTTATGTATGTAAACGTATATGTATTAGTATGTAGAATTATTTTTATGTATGTGTATATTTTTTAACGAACACCACCTACCCTCCTTACTTTAAATAATCTCCCTAACCCTAAGGTTGCCTGGTAGAAATCGCTAATAAGCGATAAGGTCGCCTATTTGTACTACTCGCTAAGTTTTGTTTCGTGTATTATTTGTATAATGTTGTGGTGTACAATAAAGTATATTCTAAATTCTAAATGGGAACTTATATAAAAAACCTTACAATATTTACTTTTATTTATCTAATATTTGTACGCCATTTTATGATGAGACACTTTACTACTTGATTAATTAAAGCTATGCATACGAGGTGTTAGGAGACCGCGTCCGAAAACGAAGACGGACAATAGTACTAATGACATTGATGGTTGTTGATTAAAAGTAACACTTTTAAAACGTTTTATTGGTATTATTTACGCTCCAACATATTATTATAGCTAAATGAAACCATAGTTTCATGGAAAATACGTTACTTTACTGAAAAAAAATACCTTGTATAGTTGATATGTATAACTTCTGCCACGAGAGGCAAGGGAAAGTGAGACTCATCTGCTGGTCCAAAATACCTACTAAAAGAAGAATTGGGACTGACAGATGCTCTCTTTACATTTACGTTCCTTGACACTCCCGGATGAAACCGGCAAAGGAGTTCAAGACGAAGGTAAGGGGCATTTATATAGTCGTCTCTTACTACTCAGCCTCCTTCGGAATGGCAGGGCATCTGCTACATAAAAGCAGTCATGTCAAAGGAGTTCGATATACTGTAACACTTCGCCGGAGGAGGACTTAATTTGGATTCATCCGGGGCGCCAGAGCTGAATGCCTCAGCGGACATCTGGACCCCAACACCTGGATGAAGAGGGTTCCGCTGGGTTTTAGTGGGTATCCTTGTACGACAAGCGAGTCCCACACTCCCGGATGTAAGTTTACACTTCATCCGGCGTGCATAAAGCATTTCTCAGCGAAAAAAAAACTGTGACACTACATTTTTATATATCAGTAGCTGTTTCATGATCCCATGGAGACGTTGGTAAATTCGTTATTTATCAGATCGAATTATGAATCTAAACCATTCTCAAATCTACCTGAAAATACAATAAAATCGGTCCAGTTGTTTAGGAGGAGTTCAATGACATACACACATCATTTTCACTACTGTAAAATTGACCTTGTAATTTGAAAAGATTCGATTGGTTAGGGAGCGTGGCTCACTGCATTCTTAACGCGAATGAACTATAGGTGATTCGCGATTGCCTTATTGAGATTATGCAAGGATGGATTTACCCTCATTCCCATGGAATCGGAAACTAAGTAGGTGACTCCACAGGCAACTAATAGTTTCATATTTGTATGTTATTCCTATTATCATCGTTAACACAATACTATTGCATGATGGGCAATAAAAAATATGAAATTAATCGGGCCACTGTAACGATGTAACGCGTAAAGATTTATAAACTCATAGCAAAACTATCTAATAACAAATGTACGTAAAGTCGGTGTTTACGTAACATGGCGTGAGGCGGCCGTGCGTTACTCGCATTTGTTAACGATTTACTGGGTATGGTACAAGTGATACGGTATTTTGGTGTAACTTTTTTAATTTCCCATCCATCTATCGTGTCGTATTACAGCAGAGCGCGGATTGTGCGTGAAAATAATGTTAGACAGCCTCGCTGGAGCAATGGTGCGAGTACAGACTTTGTTGGCAAAGGTCCTGACTTTGATTACCAGTAAGAATAAATTATGAAAATCCATGTTGTATTTCGCCAGATTCTAGACTGATGGTAGACTTTGGCAGGAACCTTACCAGGAAATACCTGTTGAGATGTAACTGCAGTTGAAGTAGGGCTTTGGGCCCTCGCCCTATTTCCCAGGTTTAACCTTGAACATCAAACTCTCTCTCGGATTTGTCTCAAATTTAGTTGAGGATTACGGGCCCCGGGTTATTTGCCTCATTATCATGGCTTACCATCGGGCATTACGCGGATGTTTGGTATTTATTTTTGCCCGTGGTGTCAAAGGGACTGGTTCCTGCCGGCGACGCTAGCGGGCCCATCAAGGTCAAATCCAGTAAAAGTCTTTCCGGGTGTAGCCACTGCGGTTGCGTCGTCCAATCTATCATGCCCACATAAGATGGCGGTTACAGCAGCAGCTCACGAGGCAGGGGACGCCCAGACGCCTGGTGTCGCGGTGGATTACGTCGTTCCTGACGTATCTCGAAGCTCCTACTATCATACGTAGGCTCTTGTTTTGCTGGATCTGCAGCCTTCTGTTCTGATAGCCTGAGCAGAAGGAATACCACTCAGGCGAACACATATGTCAGTCTGGAGCAGACGTAGGCTTCGTAGATCTTCAGTTTCTCTTACGAACATCACACAAATGCTCGGTTGTTTTTATTGAACCATAGTTTCAAACGGGCTGATTCCATACATGTCAAAACCAGTGTTTGTCATTTGGTATCTAACCACTGCCATCGCGTCGTTTACGTCGTCATCGCCCACGTCGGGTGATGGCGACAGCAGGATTTTACGAGGGACTACACCATGGTAGTGTGTGTATAGTGAGTTGTCAGCTAGGTGGAACATCATTCTTGCCAACTGAGTGATATTACCTCCACGGTAGGCATCTTGGTGTCGCTCTGTTTTACCTCATTGATGACGTCTTTCAGAGCTCCTACTATAATACATAGGTTCTTGTTTTACTGGTACCTTAAGCAGAAGGTCTTCGTATCACAACGGATTACGTCATCACGGAGCTACTACGTAGGATCTGGTTTTGATGGATCTACAGCATCCTCCTTTGGTACCCTAAGTAGGTCTTCGTGTCGCAATGGATTACGTTATTTCGGAGTTCGTAATATCATACGAAGGTTCTGGTTTTGTAGCCTCCTACTCGTACTCTTAGGAGAAGGCTTCCCAGGTAGAAGACACATACGTCAGTCTGGAGTAAGGCTCCGTGGATCTTAAGCTTCGCCTTTATTGGGAGATTTAAGATTACCATAAATTCTGTCAATTGTAGAAAAAACTATTTCGTAATTCTAAAACAAGTGTTTCTCCTATAACTTGGACCGTCATATGAAGAAAGTATTTCATTCGCTTTGAGGGTGTGCGTGCCGACGACTGTTTCCGACTTACAAGTGCAGAATGGTGCAATTGCATAACTAGCGCTCTATATGCACATGGCGATATATTATGTCAAAATACTATTCTATTAACTGCCTCATTGGTCAAGTGGTTAGCATGTTCGACTACANTGATCCACCCCCGTGCCTAGGAGAGCACGTTAAGCCGTCGGTCCTGCGCCTGATCTCTCTCCGGTCGTGTCGGATTCCAGTCGCATCGGACTATGAGAGTGAAGGAATAGAGAGTGCACTTGTGTACTATGCCTGTCAATCCGTAGTGGAGCAGTGTGGTAAGTTTATGCTCTAAACACCCTCTCTCATATGAGTGAGGAGGCCTGTGCCCAGCTGTGGGACGTTAATGGGCTGCTACTTACTATTCTATTATGTTATCACATACAACAAGGTAAGCCCAGTAAAGTCACCCGTAGTTGAAGTCCGTTTGCAAAATGAGTGGCTTTGGTATCTTTGGCATTAGTTATTTNCTGATCTCTCTCCGGTCGTGTCGGATTCCCGTCGCATCGGACTATGAGAGTGAAGGAATAGAGAGTGCACTTGTGTACTATGCCTGTCAATCGGCAGTGGAGCAGCGTGGTGGGTCTATGCTCTAAACACCCTCTCTCATATGAGTGAGGAGGCCTGTGCCCAGCCGTGGGACGTTAATGGGCTGCTACTTACATTTTTACTTACTTACTATTCTATTATGTTATCACATACAGCCCAGTAAAGTCACCCGTAGTTGAAGTCCGTTTGCAAAATGAGTGGCTTTGGTAAATTTGACATTAGTTTTTACTATTTTGTAATAAGTTAGTCAGTGAGTTTGGTATTCCAAAACTTTCCTGACATTATTCTTTTTATAAAGTGCCTGGTTTTTGGCTATTTGCCATAGTTGGACAGTTTTGACGTTTAATATACACATAAATATATAGAACAAAGGATATTTTCACTCTCTATTCCTTCACTCTCATAGAAAGAAAGAACAAGCATTTATGCAAAAGTGGTGTTACATACAGTATTCTATATAACTTCGCGGTATTACTGTCTGTAACACCACCTGGAAAGGGTTTACAGCTCAGCTGTTGTCGTGTGTTTTGGAACACACGACGCTGGTTTTCAGCTGAGACCCCTGGTGACTACAATAAAAAATTAAGAAATAAAAAAAGGGAATGAACATTTATACATAATAAAGTGTCGTGACATTAAAATACAAAATCCAGTCTTAACGAAATATTTACAAAGTCGGCATGAAAAATGAGGGAAATTAAAAAAACACTTAATTAACAATAAAATGAAAATAAAGCGAATAACAGGTAAATGACAAAATTAAAAAATCATCATAACAACGGCATCGATGTGATGGCAATCCGACACGACTGGAGAGAGATTAGGAGCAGGACCGATGGCTTAACGTACTCTCCGAAGCACGAGCCTGGACAACTTGACAAACAGAGAATTTCTTAACAGAAAACTCAATATCGGTTTTTGAATTCGCCCGATCCAGGCTTTGAAACCAGAACCTCATGTCTGTAGCCGAACATGCTGATCACTGGACCTAGGAGGCAGTAAAAGCAATATTTGACCATTCAAAAGTGCTATAGAAGCCATATTTGAATCCATAATTTTTGAACTTAATCAGGCCATCTTTGATCGCTTTAGAGGCACTCTGTATATTAAGGCCAGGCTCTGACTTACTGAATGCAATCCTAGTTCATAAAATCGATATAACATTGCCCAGTGAACAAGTTAACATGAACTGGAGAATGTTTAGCTTGATTCCTTTTGTGTGAACAATGAAGGCACAAGTTCACTGATAGTGGCAAATACCTCATAAAGTTTTAATTAAAAGCTGTTTTATTGATGTTTGGAACCATCCTTGTAGTTTTTCATGTAGATTTATATCCCAAACTACAAGAAATAGTTAAAAAATTTCGTTAACTAACTCCATGTAAGAATTGCACCTGATGACTTCCAACAACCCCGACCTTTTGGCCAGGAATGTGGGACTTGTCATAGGAAAAGACCTCGCAACTCCCAATAAAACAGAGACAACTTCACTCGAGACTGAAACTTTAGAATCACAAACAAATTCCCCTCGGTGTACCGGATGAGTCTAGCTGAAGGTTCATGAAGGCGAGACGAGTTACGCAAGTACGGATTCCTTGTACTCCGCATTTTTTGTAGGGGAGATTCACTGCCTTTTCCTTATCTGGCTCGTGTGAATGTTACGTGGAAGCCTTTTTATGCTGAATAAAGCGTATACGATGCGAATGAGATGTCACAATTCCTGTTAAAACCCAGGTGTATCCCTCGTCATCCGTGTCTGAGACACTAAAGTCCGTTGTGCATTACGCTCAATTTCCCAGATGATCCCAAATGAGATGGGACGCAAATGTCGAGAGGTCGTAGAATTCTTTTGCTTCTCTGGAAAATGCATTTACAGTTCCCGACTTCATCGTCAGGAAGCGACTTCCTACTACCGGCTTAAACCCAAAAGAACCCTCTTCATTAGTTATTAAAACAGCCTAGGATCACTCACATCGGGGGTACTTCACAACTTTAAGTTGTGGTGTTGTGCCCTCGAGGCAGTACCTCATAACCCGGGCTATTTTTCTCATTGACGATGCCCGGTATTTGTTTCTGTGTCCGTTAATCAAACGGTCTAGTTCGCATCACCTCACTGTGCAACTGCTAGACGATCAACTCGCTTACCCACGCATTTCTCTGTGATGTCCCAAAGGAATCGGACTGAAAGTTTACAAAGGTGTGCAAACATATATCGTCTAGTACCCCATCATCTTCAGCGGAGGTTGCTGAACTTACTTAAATAACATTAATTTAAGTTGAAAAGCAAAAAGGCAGTAACACATTTAGGCACAATTCAAAAGCAAGTATACCTCTTCGAAAAATTTACTACTGATACAAGACTATTAAGATATAAATATATCCGACCCGATCGTAAAACGTGGTTGGTTTCTTTTGGGTCGGCCATAAAGTATTTTTATATTTCCCGAGCAAGGCCAGGGTCAGGCGGCAATCGGCTAAGTTGCACCTAACACATTAATTCAACATAAGTATTATATATAAGAGACATTAACCTTTTCAAAAGCCTTTTTTAAGGGCTCGTGTAGTAACTGAATTTTCCACGTGTATTTATGTACGTACGTGTTACTTATGATACTTCGTCGTTGTCTCTTCCTCTGGGTCGATTTTTTCATTGCTGAAGGTCGTGCCTTTGAAAGTGCTTCTTCATCTTCCTCGGTTTTCCGCTTCTTTTGGTGCAGCTGTTATAGAGAGGCCTATGAGTAACTTGATCACACCAGCGGGTAGGTGATTGCCCTTGGGGTCTTTTCTTCTTCTTACGGTTCCTTTCCATTACTGGAGGTTTGCCATCAGCTCCACAAATCGTTCATGGTTCTGCGCGAGGTGCAGCAACTCCTCTGCAGTCGCGATGACCGTCTACTCCCTGACATTTCGCAGACATAATTTTGTTCCTCCTGCCAACCCTCCTCTTACCATAGATCTTACCCATCACAATAAGCCGGAGGAGATGGCCCACAGATTTGACCGATTAGGACCAATATCATTTTGCTTGCTGCTGTGTTGTTGTAATATGGTATTTAATTTGAAAATATCAGGCGTCTCAAAAAAAAAATCATTTAGCTTATTGCGTGTATCCGAGCTACACGGGGGTTATGTCAATCGGTAGCCTGGCTCTTGGGAATTCAGTCGCTATGAAGATTAGATCGCATTACGTGTATATTTGTAAATATATTTATAAAGAGTATAATAATAATGCAGCCACTTATTTACCACTTGTCGATTTATTTATATTTACATTTATTTTTTTAATGTATGTTTATCTATGTTTGTTTAATGTGTGCGTCTACATTCTCTCGCATGCGTGTGCGTGTGTGTACGTGATTGTGTGTCCGCGCGTGTGCGTGAGCGTATGTATTTGAGTGTTCATTCTTATTTGTATGTCAGTGCTTTATTTAAAGATAAAGGTAATGACCTTCTTTAATTAATTTCACTGTCTTTACTCATTTTTGACATCTTTTTACCAGCTTCTTTCTCAGTTATCTTTGTAATGTCATTTGCCCAGCGTAATGTTTGACTTCCTACCATTCTTTTACCAACTGGCCCGAGAGAGATAGTGGTTTTCCTCGTCCATCTATCTATTAAATGTTATGGCTTGCAAATATCTGTGTCCAATTCAAGGATCCAGTTTAAAGCGTCACTTGTGTTTCTTTGTATTTGTTTGTTTTTTTATATATATATTTTGCCTATAGACGTTTGCAAGATGAGTTGATCTGCCATTGGCTTCAATAAAGTCCAAAATCTCACGTGAACAGGATATTCAGCTCAGAAATAAATTGACTGATTTTAACCGAACACTGGTACGAAAACATAGTTGTCGGTATAGACTTCAGAAATTTCTACGAGAACGTAAAATTCCATGCTTCTTTGAGTTATTGTGAAGCGTGGCCAGGTTTTGTGGTATGCGATTTTTATCGAACAAAGAAGACGTAATTGTCTGTCAAAGACTTGCAAATAAATATGCCTCCGCCATATTTAACGCGCCATTGTGTTGGCGTATGATGCCAGCTTCCTGTTTCCGGCAATATGTGTAATTGTTTGTTTATTGAAGCCAAAGTCAAGGTCAGCAATATTCATTCCTCTTTTTTTTAAATAAATATAAACAAAAGCCTTTATTAATTTTAATTTTTAATATATGTCGGAGTGCAAGAGTCTGTGGATCGCTGGTCCGTGTGTAATAGTCTGTGGAACGCTGGCGCCATCTTTGTATCGGCGTGGGGGCAGAGTCAATAAGTGGCAGTCCGGCCCGTCTCTCGGCAGTTCTCGAGTGGCGGTCGGCCGGAGTGGTCGACTATTGAAACTGTCGCGTTCCTAGCTATTATTGTTAATGAGTTTGTGTAAATTCATATCGGGAACATTAAGTGATTGAACATTATAATCCGAGTTAATTAACAAAGTGTTTGATTGCACCAACATTACCCACGAACGCCCACAGAATAAGAAATTAAATAATGGATCCCGTTAATGACGATGTCTGCGGAGAACCTTACGCCTCAGCGCTTTATGCCTTCTCGGTTCTCTCTTATTCTCCGACATATATATTTTTAAATTTTATTGTCAAGAATTATATTCTTAATATATTTAGTAAAATTAGTCTGGCGCAAAAGTCGCCTCTTCGGCGTAGGCCTCCCCCAAATTCTTCCAGTTAGCTCTATCTCTGGCTTGGCGCATCCAGTCTGGACCTACTCTTTCCCTAAAGATATCTCTCCATCTTTTCATTTGTCGCCCTCTTTTTCTTATCTTGTCTCCGGGAATCCATTATGTCACTTTCTTAGTCCATCTTGAGTCAATTAGTCTGCAAACTCCTCTTACTAGATACATTTATCGAACCATTTTCTAACAGAAAAATATAACTTTGTCTACCTACACTTAAACAGGGGACTTAAAGGTGTATACTTTCTTGAACACCTTAAAATAATAAAAAAGAAAAATGCAATAACTTAACATAAGTTACAATTAGTGTCCAATTAGGCGGTCTTATCGCTAAATAGCAATGCTTTATGTAACTTAGTCAATCTCAGAAGCCATATATAACTCTTGGTTTAAAATAAATTTGCAAAGTTTTAATAACGTAACCTATCCTTTGTACCTATGAGTGAGGAGGGCTGTGCCCAGCAGCGGGATTTTAATGGGCTCCCATTTACCTTCTTTACTATGTTTTGTCCTGAATCAGAATATAGCCAGCAAAATTAAAAATTCTGTGGCTAGTTAATGCCCTAACAGCAAAAACGTAGCTGGCAAAGAGATTTGTGTTCCGGGATGATACTGTATAGTGTTACCTATCATGATTATTTTATTTGTGGATTGCTATTAAATTACTATATACGTTATTCCGGAAATTCTAAAATTTAATCAACACTTATGTTTAGTCGTCGTTTTCATGACGACTGTGATTTGTGGACTTATTATTTTGAGTTGGGCGTTTGGTATCAAAAACGGTAGCACAGGAGAATGAAGGGATATTCGCCTAGTGACAGTTCTTAGTTTGTATTGTGTTTTAAGTCAGTCAAAGTATGTTATATGAAAATGAAGAATCTGAAAATGAATTAACCTGCAAATTAGTGAGAGACTCTAAAAATCGAAACCATAAGAAGTATGTTAGCAGATTGCCATCTATTCTGTATAATCACTAATCACATCAGGCGAAGTCTGTACCTAAATTTGGACAAACTTTGTGACTATTACCACGTACACAGAAGTTGTGAAACTAAAGTGTCGCTATAACAATAAAATAAGATGTCCTCACGATGTTTTCGTCGAAAATGAAGCGACAAATTTACGCCGATCTCCCTAAATAGAGGGCTCGTTACGTCAAATTGTACTGACGTGGTTCAAATTACAACTGTAATTACTTTAGTGAACTACTTCATTTTTTAAGAGACATGATTGATACTCTTTTGACGTATCCACTAATTGAAACTAATATTACAAAGAGGCAACAGAGTTTTTGTATATATGGAATGTTTGTAAGGTTTTCACACAAAAACTGCTGGATCGATTTCAAAAATATATTCACCATTAGAAAGCTACATTTTCACTGAGCTATAAAGACTATATGACTTTCTCACAAAAATAGGGATCCCTAATAAAAATGCATTAATGTAAACCAAGGTGAAAAAAAAATTGTCACAAAAAATCTGACAACGCGTGCGTTGGGAAAAATATTGTTGATAAAACCATAAAATGTTCTACAATATTTTAGAACGTATTAATATCTACAAAAAAGTCCATAATGCCATATATCCAACTACTGTAGTTACGCTACTATAACTACTTTTCACATTGTAAAAGTTAATAAAAGTGCCGACAAGAATCAAACTATATTATTCATACCTCTGTATTAAACCTCATCATATTATTAAAAGTTTTACTAAAGATCGTTTCAATACCTGTAAAATACCTTTTAAAATATCAAAATCGGACAATCCATTTAAAAGATATAACGAATTTATACCGAGTTGAACTCCACACTGTCTGTTAATATTACTTACTTATATACATAATACATCTACATAGCATCACGCCTCATACCCTTAGGGGTAGGCAGAGACCACGTCCTTCCACTTGCCACGATCCTTGCATATCTCCTGCGCTTCTTTCATTCTCATTAAACCTTTCAAAGTTCGTCGGTTTAGAGTACTCTTGACCTGGCCTGGATCTAGTTCAGCAACGTTCGCCTTGGTCCTCCCATCCTCTTGGTTCATTCTCTCTACATACCCAAACAATCTAAGCATACCTTTCTCAATTTTAGTCACTACATCTTCTTTGCCACAACGTTCTCTTATCACACTATTTCTTACTCTGTCGCTCAGTTTTAATCCACTCATACTTCTCAAGGCTCTCATCTCTACCGCATTTATTTCACTTATGTGATTCTTCTGCCATAAGTGTTGGTACCCACACTCCTCCATACACAACCAGTCTGGCCTTTAGAGACACCATCTGGCTATTCATAAGGGCGCGCAGAGCACCATTTACCATATTCCCTGCATTCACTCTCCTTTCAATATCACTTTCACATGTTCCATCTTTTGTAAATTTAGATCCCAAGTATACAAATTCTTTCACCTCTTCCACTTGTTCCCCATTTAAATTACTTGCACTACATTGAACAGAACAGCTCAGACTAAGCCATTTGTCTATAGAATTGTGTATCCAAGTTACTTTTAAGACAATTTAAAAATCAACTGATAAAACATCTTGTATTGACGCATATATTGAGCTAAGTTATGTCAGCGATCATTATTATTTTATTTGTTGAATTGCTATTAAATAACTATATTTGTTTATTATGCTGAGGTCTTTGTAATTACATCAGTTAAATGTTTACATGTGCTACATCCGGTTTCAAATCAAACAAAACTTCTCTCTTTAGTCGTCGTTTTCACGACGACTGTGATTGGTGGATTCATTATTTTTGAGTGGGGAGTTTTACAAGGGGGGTATTAGTTTGTATCAATGTTAGTATTGTGTAAAACAGTCATTGAAACTAATGAAGAATCTGAGAATAGTATTACTTAACCTACAAGTGAGCGACTCTAAAAGTTATTTATTTGAATTTTTGAGAAGACAATCCAAGTTGGACATGGACATAATCCAGTTTGTTTCAGAGGTAAAAAAATTGGAAATTCCCTTGGAAAATCTGTGCCTGTTAGAATCCGTCATCCGTCGTCATAGACTGTCATCCGCGAACCGGACAGAAGACTGGCGCGACCTAGACCCGTCTCGTGATTTAAGTGATTTTCGTAAGGAAGTGCGGGACCCTACGCGTTACCATTGGTTCGAGGGGCCATCTGAAACCCTCGTCGTGTTTTGTAGGCTTTCGTTGCCCCCTAGCGAAAGGTAGCGAGCCATAACGCGGCTAGGCTAGCTCGCCTAAGGGTTGGCCGCAATAGTCCTTTCTTCCTGTCGAGTTCTGGAGTAGAAGAGTGAATCAGCTTCGCCGACAACGGTCTTTCCGCGGCGCTTTGGCAGGTTATACACTCTCGTGAACAGACACCTGCCGAGGAGAGCGGCATCTGGAGACGAGGTAGGTGCGAAACCCCAATAACTGTCCGACCTCTCTGGAATCTCTAGTATAATTTCTCCTCCCGCCGTCTAGGGTGATCGAGGCTACCTGCACCACTATGGGCCCTGGTGACCTTGGTAGTCTCCACATCCTGGTCACGGACGGCGTGAACATTCCTAGTCAATTACAAGCTGCAGTCACTAACTAACGCCAGACAGTCTCTAACACAAATATATTGATGCATTTCATAACATCCAAGGCGATTAAGTTACCATCAGAGTTATTAATGTCAGAAACGTAATGAAGGTATTCCAATTTATCTCAGATGTCTAACGATGTTAAACAAATGGATCTCATTTCGGCGAATGCTACAAATGACAACTATTAAGACGTCGCTCAAATTGCAACTGTTATTAAGTTCTTGAACGGTGGCATTTCAATGTAATCTAATACCTTGAATATATATTCTGAAGAAGTCGTATTATACACTAGCAGTTCCAATTGTGGTTCTCTTGTAAGAATATGGGCAAACCTGTGGCGAATAACCTATGTTAGAAAGGTAGAATAGAATCAACATCTCAAGGTTTGTCACTGATTATAATATGTCGGAGAATAAGAGAGAAGGAAGCATAAAGCATAGAGGCTATATATAGGGTTCTCCGCCGACATCGTCATTAATGGCATCCATAATTTAATTTTCATTCTGTGGGCGTTGGTGCAATCAAACACTTTATTAATTAACTCAGTCACTTAATGTTCCCGAATAAATTTACACAAACTCATTTATAATAATAGCTAGGAACGCGGCAATTTCAAAAGTTGACCGCATCGGCGGGCCGTCACTTATTCACTCTGCCCCACACCGATAGACAGATGGCGCCAGCGTTCCGCAGACTATTGCACTCCAACACAGCGTTCCACAGACTATTGCAGTTCGACAAATATATGTCGGAGAAATCATAGTTCTCGCCGACATCGTCATTAGTGGGATCTATCATTCAACCTCCAAAGTGTGGGCGTCGGTGGGTAATGTTCGAGCAAGCAAACACTTAATGTTTCCTATATCAAATTACACAAATAAATTAACTGAACACATTAACAATAATAGGAACGCACAAAATTCGACCGCGCTGGTCGACCGTTACCCGAGAACTGTCGAGAACGCCGCTGGCCCGTGACTCATTGACTCTGCCCAGCGTTCCGGAAACTATTTGATTCCGATATAGTCAAAGTCAAAAGTCAAAATATCTTTATTCAAGTACGCCTATTACAGCACTTTTGTATCGTCTAATATATATTTTTCCACACACTAATTCTAATGTACGACTGTTGTTGGTATCAAAAAAAGGCTTCAAATCTAAAGTTACAAGGGTTCCTTCGTGCCTTATCCGGAGAAGAGCCCACAATATACTCAGTCGGGTATTTTGTTGTTTTTTTTTACCATCATCATTACAATATCATATAACTTGTGATATTTAAATACCGATTAGAGCAATTCTGGTGGTTAGTCTAGTGGTTAGTATGTTCGACTACAGACATGAGGTCCTGGGTTCGAGTCCCAGGTCGGGCCAATTCTAAAATCAATATTGTATTTTCTATTAAGATTTTCTCAATATTTGCCCGAAGTTGGGAAGTTGGCGGTGTGATCCACCCCCGTGCCTCGGAGAGCACGTTAAGCCGTCGGTCCTGCGTCTGATCTCTCTCCGGTCGTGTCAGATTCCCGTCACATCGGACTATGAGAGTGAAGGAATAGAGAGTGCACTTGTGTACTATGCCTGCCAATCCGCAGTTGAGCAGCGTGGTGGGTCTATGCTCTAAAAACCCTCACTCCTTGGAGTGAGGAGGCCTGTACCCAGCAGTGGGACGTTAATGGGCTACTTACTTTTTAGAGCAATTCGTTTACTCCCACGCGTTTCTATCTAAGTCTAAGTTAATCTTGCCGTTTATAGTATGATTTTCAATCAACTTTCTTTAAACAAAGACTTTTAATTTATTAAATGACATCTCTAGAACGTCTTGTGGGAGTTTATTATAGAAACGTATACAGTTACCCATAAATGAGTATATCAAACTCCGATTAACAGAGACAGAGATAAAAAGCTTTAGCCTAGACGACAGAAGTGAAATTCTTTCTCTTTGTATTTCAAAATGTTTATATATGTAGTATATTTTAGGAAATATCTTTAAACCATATATTCCCATTATTAGTATTTAATTATATATCAATGACAAGCAACGACAGCCGATTGACATACAGATAACTGGTTACTGAGTCGATACTAATTATTAATCGAATTATAATTATAAGTATAATAGTAACAACTACTTCCTGGTCATAACATTCAATAAGATTAAGGATAAATAGATTTTTAAGGCAAGTAAACATCTTACTGCTTGGCATAGTTGGTGTAATGCTCACCAGCGAAAGGGATAGGGGGCAGTGGCCTTCTGCGAGACTACGAGACTGAAGGAGGCACATTAGAGGCAGAGGAAGGATTCTATGGATGCTCCCCTACTGCGACGCAGGAGTGAGTAAGAGTGAGAGATGTTGGACTGGCATGCCCTTCTTCTGAAAGGCCATAATCTTGCTAAATTAAGCCCACATGCAAGAGTAGGAGAATGATGTTTCCCCTCGCAGGAAACAGGATACTAGGCGGCCCTTGTTTGAGCACCAGCTCCAGTCTTCATGAATCCTTTGTCGGAAGCATCTAGGGCACCAGAGAAGAAGAAAGAAACGTTTATTCACATTATAGAGTTGTGAGTAGTATACCCGTAATCAAAAAAACAACTAAAATACAATTTCAAAAGGTGTTTAATTCAACTATTTGCTGTGTGTCCTTATAAGCTGGCTAAGAACGCACAGTGCTGGTGTTCAGCTAAATACTTTTGAGGCCACGGACATTTACAATTTTAATAAGTAAATACTTACAGACTAACCTGCTTACCTACGAATCGGAAACGTGGTCGCTGACTATGGGCTATGCTCGAAGTTTCTCTACGCGATCAATTCAGAAATGAGGAGAACCGTAGCAGAACCAAAGTCACCGATATAGCCCTACGAATCGCGAACCTGAAGTGGCAATGAGCGGTGCACATAGTCCGACGAACCGATGGACGTTGGGGCCGGATGGTGCTGGAATGGCGACCCCGTACCGGACGACGCAGTGTAGGAAGACCCCCCACAAATGGTGGACCGACGATATAAGGAGGATTGCCGGTAGCCGCTGGAGCCAGGCGGTACAAAATCGGGCCTTGTGTGCATCATTTCGTGAGATCTATGTCCAGCAGTGGACGTCCATCGGTCGATGCAACGACGACGACTTACAGACTAGCGCAGAGACAATAAAGAATAAAGAAGATTACCAGTTTATAAAATGTTTAAAGAATGCACGAGGTGAATATCTGGTGTCTCTCTTACGGATGAAAAAGGATTCCGCTGGCCTATGGTGGGTATTGCACGTTGTTGCAAACGGGAGCAGATCCTAATAACCGCGAATTGTGATATGTGAGGAACCAACGACCGAACCCTGAAGACCCAAGCTAAGAAGAACCGAAGATTGAAGCACAAACCTCATACAGTCCAGTAAACCCAGAGGGGTTTGTCTGATCCTGAATCCCTTCCGAACACATGGCCTCACTCGTTGAGTTCCACACTCGTGACCCATTTGGGTTGAGTAAAAGGATATCCCAATACAAAAAATAGCTGCTGCCTACTTCTTAAGCTTCCCAGTGGGAATCTTCCGGAGTACCATGGTAAATTGCGTCTACCGATCCTCTGGTGCTCCACAAAAGGATGTAGAGGATGTCAGTGGGTTTTTCATTTTTTTTTAGAATTACACCAACAAAGCAAACACTAATATAATCACTTAAAGACTAATTATAACAATTGTGCTTATGTTACCTTAGCTTAGTGCTAAATATAAACATATATGATGAAAAGGTAAGTATCGGTACCAATTGTAGAATAACAATGAAAAAAATATCAAGTATTAAGACTAAATTAGGAACACTGAGTTTTGAGTGATTCTTTTAATTTAGGAGTCTGAGAAAATGTCCGTCTCGTTATCGGTGGCAACAGTAACGTTATAATTTCTAGAGATAGAGTTTTAGTGGGTATTCTGGCTTGGCAGCGACTCCCACACTCCTGCTAAGATTTTATATCTGATCAGAGTACGTAAGGGTATTTTCCAGGTAGAAAAAGGCCTGATCAATATATACTAATTTTGACGGCCTCGCTGGCGCAGTGGTGCGAGTATTCGCTTTGCTAGCAGAGGTCCCGGGTTCGATCCCCGGTAGGACGAATTTAGGAAATTGTATTTTCTAATTTGTCTGAGTCTGGACTGGTGGGAGGCTTCGGCCGTGGCTAGTTACCACCCTACCAGCAAAAACGTACCGCCAAACAAAGAGATTTGTGTTNAAAAAAAAAAAAAAAAAAAAAAAAAAAAAAAAAATTACTTATTTCTCCATATTCCGAAGAGATCGAGAACTATATGGGCTAATATCATCTATCTATCTATATGGCGGAGTGCAATAGTCTGTGGAACGCTGGTGCCATCTATCGGCGTGGACGGAATCAATGGTGGCAGTCCGGCGGGAGTCATTCGGCAGTTATCGAGTGGCGGTCGGCCGGAGTGGTCGACTATTGAAACCGTCGCTTTCCTAGCAATTAGTGTTAATGAGTTTGTGTAAATTGATATCGGGAACATTAAGTGATTGATCATTATAATCTGAGTTAGTTAATAAAGTGTTTGATTGCACCAACATTACCCATCAACGCCTACAGTATGGAAATTATTGATGCCATTAATGGTGATGTCGGCGGAGAACCCTACGACCCTATGCTGTATGTTTTCCTTCTCTCTTATTCTGCGACAAATATATGAAGGGATATCCAGGTATCTATTAACTCATCACGATATCTCTGGAACCATTAAGGCGTAGAGACTTGAAATTTGGTAGGAATTTGTCTAGATTTATGAAAATGCTACCCAAAAAACTAAGCTAGAAAGAAGTCGCGGGTTCAGCTGGTTATACATAAATCCCGTTTAATTTGTCTTGCCTTCCAACACGCAATGGAGTAGCGTGATGGGTTTATGCTTTAAAAGTCCTCTCTTTTTCGAGGACGCCTGTGACAATGAAGGATGTTAAAAGCCTGTTAACTTGTTTAATATATAACCTTAAAAAGGCAACAGTTTGTCCGATTTCAGTTTAATTTATGTAAGCTAATGCCTTAATGTCTGCAACGTGACCGAAGGGAAATGGCCCAGCTTTTATGTTGCTTAGGAGATCGAATCTCAGTCTTCGCAAGAAACGAGCACGAGGAATCGTAAGGTTATTGAATCTTTTATATTTACGAGCACCTAAAGGTTGTTGTCCACTATGCAACGAAAAGTATTTTTTTTAAGCAAAGCACATGTATAAGATTAAATATTGAAGTATATACATAGATAGATATACAAGGTGTTAAGTGACTGCTCCCGAAAATGAAAACAGATGATAGTACTAATGACACCTTTGATAATGGGACGGAAAAAATCGAGCCTGATTTAAAAAAAATCATATTCTTAAAACGTTTTATTAGCATTATTTACGCTTTCTGGCAACGGCGGCTAGAGTTCGTTGACCCGGGCTGAGACGTCAGCTGTTTTAATTTTTTTATTAGTAGTGTATTTTTTTATGAACTGTACTAACATGATGGCGCATAAATCATCAAAGGTGTCATTCTAAAACGTTATATATGTTTTATTGCCCAGAGAATTTTTAAATACAGTAACTTATACTAAAACTTATTTAACGAAAAGATCAAGGAATTAATTAAATTAAAAAAATAACCTTATGTATTTATTCCCATTTCGAAAATTTAAGAAGAATGAGCTTCCCTATAATTTCTTTTTGTATTTACTGTATTATTTTGTAAAATACTTTACAATTAGAAGAAAAATAAAACCTAAATCGTTATTTTTTTATACAAAGACACCTTTTAGCACTTTTGAATAGTCTGCTTTCCCATTATTCCAATTTGAAAGTTATTCTGGTTATAGAGAATGAAATCACTCAGTATTTATTTATTTATTTCTTCGCTTTATTATACTAAGTAGCAGCTTTTTAACGTTCCACTGCTGGGTACATCGCCAAGTACATAACACTGTGCAAAATATTGAGAAATTCTGAGACGCGAACCCAGGACCTCACGTTTAGAGCCGAATGTCGTCGTAGGTCATCACTGGCAACGCGCCCTGTTCGAAGACTTTGGTCTTCAGACACAGAGGATTATCGGACGAAAATATCTGGCGTAGTTTCCCGAACGCTGCCCAACCGAGTTGGATTCGGCAGTTGACCTCCTTCTCGAAATTGGACTTACCTAGCTGGACTATATGTCCCAGGTATGTGTACTCGTCCCAATTTCAAGAGCTGAGTTGTCAATGATGATTGGGTGTGGCGGTACATGGATATTAGACAAAATTTTCGTCTTATCCATGTTCATTTTCAGGCCCACCTGTTGAGAAACTCTGCTGAGGTCATCGAGCATTGTATTGAGATCTTCGAGAGTCTCTGCCATAATGACTACGTCATCGGCAAACCGTAGATGAGTGATGTACTCGCCATTGATGTTGATGCCCAGTCCGTTCCACTCCAGAAGCTTAAAAAGGTCTTCCA
>JACTOM010000282.1:112754-163347 GCA_015832385.1 Elymnias hypermnestra | reverse complement strand
GATATCTTTTGAATGGAATATCCGATTTCAATAATTCAAAAAGTAATCATCAGGTATTGAGACAGTCTTGAATATTAAATTATTTATATTTGTATTAAATGTATAAATGGTATGGATAACACGGTCTGATTTTGATCGGCATTTCTATCAATTTGTTAAATGTAAAAAAGTAGTTATAGTGACGTAACTACAATAGTTAGACATATGGTCTCGCGAAGTTTTTTGTAGATATTGATATATTCTATAAAATTGTCGAACATTTTTTTGTCCTATCATTAATACTCTTCACAGCGTATGCGATGAAAGACATTTTATGGCTAATTTTTTTAGACCTTCGGTGGTTTTAATAGGAATTTCTATAGTAATCTAATACTAAATATAGCCTATGTTACTCAGTGATAATGTAGCTTTCTAATGAAAAAAGAATTATTAAAATTGGTCCAGTTTTTGAGTTTATTCGTTACATACAAAAATACAAATCTTTCCTTTTTATAATATCAAAATTGCTAGAATCGTCAACGGAGTAGAAGGTTTTATTGATAAGATAAGATTTAACAGAGTTAAAGATATTATAAAAATCTACAAAATCCGCAATATGGAACCAGATAACGTAGGAAAGCTTGCGGTGCTCCCCGCGTAGCTCTATATTGTGGGAATATGGGGAAATCCATTTTTAGAGAGTCCTAAAAGGAGTGTAACTTTAATATGGTTTATGGTTAGATTGTTATTGATTAAATATGTTGATAGATTAGCGTTTGACTATGGTACATCACACCTGATGATACAATCTAAGTTGGAAGCGTGTTAATCTACGAGGTATCTTATCTCTATTATACATACAGCGTAGTTCGCCTTCACGGATTTCTTATATATTCAATAACTCGTTTATTTTTAACTTTAAACGAAAAATGGTAATTATTCGGTATTAAATATCCTACATTTTTGATTCTTATAATTTTTTTCCTGGGATCGATATTTTTCGAAATATACCTCAAAGAGGGAGAAGGTGATTTTAATTTAGTCAAAAACTCGGTTGTTATCAAGTTCAATTTTATTCTAATATCTATAATCTAACTGGAAAAATAGCGATTATGTTTTTAATATAATCTGTAAATTGCATAATGTTTTTATTCATTTTAATCTTTTTAATAGGTAATTGCAAAGAAATTTCCGCAAAATTTCAAGTGTTGCTTTACCCGCTTTTTTGGCTTCTACTTACAGTACCCAAAATTTAGTAAAGAATATCGTTGGCAATAATATATATAATAGAACTGATAACATTTATTTAGAAGACGCCAAAAATGCTTGGTTTTTAGCATGTCCAAATCAAAATTTACCAAAAATACTTTATCTTCTAAAAAATCATGGGTCGAAACCCTCTGTAAAAATGTATCTGTTAATCTATTACAAACATCTAAAAATCTAACAGAGAGGGCTCGCCTTGCTGCTTCTGAACGCGAGTCAGGTTTCTGGCTACATGCGCTTCCATCTGCATCCGTAGGTACCTTGTTAGACAAGACTACTTTATCTTTATCAACGTGTCTGCGTCTGGGTGTGAAAACAACAGAGCCCCATCGTTGTAAATGTGGTGAGTGGGTAAATCAACTCGGTCACCACGGTCTGTCTTGTCTTCGTAGTGCTGGTCGTCTTGCCAGACATGCCGGCATCATCGACATCATCAGAAGGACCCTTGTCACCATTAACGTGCCGGCTATTCTCGAGCAGAATGAAATTGCACGTGATGATGGTGAGAGACCTGATGGAATGTCGTTGATGCTTTGGAAAAAAGGAAGGTCGTTAGTGTGGGATGCTACATGTGTTGATACGCTTACACCATCTCACATTGACGCTACCCCCAAATCAGCGGGAACGGCGGCGTCATTAGCTGAAAACGCCAAGAGGCGCAAATATGAGAGCCTTGCTTTAGAATACATATTTGTGCCTTTTGGCGTGGAGACATTGGGACTGTGGGGTCCTGAGGCTAAAAGTGACCCTGAGGCCGAGTGGTGCTTCGGACAGCGTATAAGTATCGCTGTCCAAAGAGGTAACGCTGCCAGCCTTATGGGTACCCATCCATTTGCTTCTGATGGAGCTTTTTACTTTTATTTTTTCTGTATTAATGTTAAGGTTCGATATAATGTCATCATGGTTAATTGTATATTTAAGTTATGTAATAATATATCCAGAGTTCAACTGTAATTGTAAAGAAATACTACTATCATATAGTTTTACGTCTCGCATCTCTAAATTTGGTTAAATTAATACATTTTCTGTTATAAACTTTGGATGCGACAATTCTTAAGACTTATTTTGAAAAAAAACACTATATCGCAAAAGTTACCTAACGGGTATACGTTGAATTACGAATAACCCTGTATATATTTACAAGGTTAATGGTAAACGTCCCAAAAGCATTAGGACTCCTAAAAAAATCCAAATTTTGTAAGACAGTGTTTCAAAGATTGTTTTTAAGGATCATATTTTAATATTGTTTATAAAAAAACAATGACCTAAGTTGATAAATGGGTTTCCCTTTACCCAAAAGTTGGCTGGAAGTTATAGTTAAAAACGATAAAAGCATTAGTTGTACTTTGAAATTTTGCACATTAAAGTGTGCTTTATCTCTCTATCTATCTATTAAACACCTGCGACATACATCTTAAAAGGATTTTCCAATCAAATCTTAAGTATTTCTATAGTAATGCGCAGTAAATTAGTATGCAAACAATCGATATTTATTCATACGTGTTCAATTATTCTGTACTTGATATGGTAACGATAGCGTGTCCAGTTAAAGGGTCATACCCTATACGATATTGCGCAGAATCTTGACACGTGAGGAAGATATTTGCATCATTTTCCTGCGTACGAAGGATAAAGCTGGTTATTTATTTGCATCGAAAACATCCTATTAACCGTCTTAATAACTTTACTTAATCGTTGACTGTAGATTCAATTGTAAAACCGAGATTCCTACAATAACGAACAAAATTTCATTTGGTTAATAGAGTGTAGTACATTGATATGTTACTTTGAATACCATGTGAAAATGTTTAAGAACGTATTTACAATAACAAAATATCAAGTTTTGTCCGTATTCGTTTTGACCGGATTCTCGTGAATATTAAGCAACCCGGTCAACTTTGGAGCGCTTGAATGGAATTAAAAAATATGTAGAGAAAAATTCTCCTCAAAAGAACATCTACAAGATTGGTGTTAGGTAATTTTTTTGTAAAACGTATTTAAAAAAGTTATACATACATAGCATCACGCCTTATGCCCATAAGGGTAGGCAGAGACAACATCCCTCCTCTTGCCACGATCCTTGCATATCTCCTTCGCTTCTTTCATTCTCATTAAATCTTTCATACAAGTTCGTCGGTTAAGAGTACTCTTGACCTGGCCGTTATTTAAAATGTCCTGGATTTGGTCCAGGAACGTTCGCCTTGGTCTTCCCCTTCCAACTTTCCCATTCACTCTTGACTCATAAAACCTTTTTGTCAGTCTCCTTTCATTCGTTCTCTCTACATGCCCAAACCATCTAAGCATCCATTTCTCAATTTTAGTCACTACGTCTTCTTTTATACCACAACGTTCTCTTATCACACTATTTCTTACTCTGTCACGTAGATTTAATCCACACATACTTCTCAACGCTCTCATCTCTACCGCATTTATTTTACTTATGTGATTCTTTGCTTCGTTAACTTCGTTAATTTTAGATTCAGGGCAAAAAGTTTTATGAACATATTCATCATGAGCAAAAGTCGCAATAATATTGTTTTCTAATACAGGTACATCACATATATCAGGTAAATATAAAAGAGGACCTACGATACTTCCTTGTGGTACACCGGCATTTATTTTCTTGAGATCAGAACAGGCGTCTTCTTGTGTACCTCTGAATATTTCATATGTTGTTGAAGGGATAGAACTGGTACGGAATGAAAGTGGCGACAAAATGCCTCAGCTAATATGTCTGACAAACGTTAACTTTTTAGCGAGCAAGCGTTTTATAGGCTTACCTTTATCAATAATTTGATTCTTTACAATGTATTTCTGTATTTCTTTGACCTACTCTCTTTCTATAGCTACATAAATCAAATAACAAGTTTTATACAAATCTAACATGAATCTAATAAGAACTTCAATAGCTTGGGTGAATATTAAACTTTTTTAAATAACAAACTTGTAGTTTATTTTCTCGACTAAAAAATACGATAAAGCGTTGTCACACTACGAGAGTCGAGCTGAATATATTCCTCTATCATGTCCATTGAAATTGTTGTCAATTTTTCCATCTGTAATATAATAAAAGCTATAACATAAATCAAATATTTCGCTTGAACTTTAAATCATGACAATGGAAACCTAAAATGCGCATTGCGTAATTTATGATAGACCTTATTTCTGTACTGTTCATAACAGGGTTGCCACTATCCCACATATAATAAACAATCCTTAAATAAAATATCACGTTTTAATAAATGATCAAAAATAAAATTTGATACGCGAGATAATTATTGCAAGAGTGATAAAAAGGCGAGTGTCAATGCCATACGTTCGTCCCGGTACATATACAATTTTGCATCGGAACAGGATCGAAAATTTTATAATAATGTAAATAATAAATCATATCAAAAACACAATAAGTCTAATAATAAAATATATAATGAATTACAAGAAGAATAAAGTGAAGCAGTGAATGATGTGAATTTCAAATTTCGGTGAGGCAGCACAACAATTTGCCAAATATTTTGACATATAAAACAAGCGTGCATGCGTCGAAAATTTAAATGCGTAATTCAGTACGCATTTATTAATTCGGAAAATAATGTGGTACTTCCGTCACTCAAAATGGCGCCGAAATAATGAGCTATCGATACAGGTATTTTTTTTTTGTCGCTGGGAAATGCATTTACGCACCCCGACTGAAGGTCGGAAGTGTGGGACTCGGCGAGGGTATAAACTCGCAATACCCACTAAAACCCAGCGGGACCGCCATCAACCATGTGTGGGGAGCCAGAGGTTCGTATGAGGCATTCCTCTCTGGCCCCCCGGTTGCAGCTCACAGATATTCTACAGGGGGTGGAGTTGTACGAATCTCCGCCTCCTGTTTCCTGCACTCCTTCGTCGGGGCTGGAGTGCTTCGGCGGCATTCACCCTCTCCCTTTGCCGTGCCTCCTTAAGTGAGTGGACAGTCTCGCAAAAGGAGGAAATCGCTCTCCAGGCCTGCTCGCTGGTAAGTATTGCTCCTATTATACTTGCCAGTGAGAGGTCTGTGCCGATCAGCGACGTCAAAATGAGTCGCTGAGGTCCCCAGTGGGCTGTATCGGACGAGGCACCACACTCGTGACATCTTGCCGACGGTTCACAGTCAACAGTTTGATACAGGTATTTGCCGAAGCAACCATGACTGGTAAGCACCTGTACCAAAAAATCTCCTTCGAGCCGGATGATAAAATCGATCGATACAGGTATGATAAAAATTGATTTGTTAACTTTAAACTTTTTTCCAAAATGCTTTTCTCATCCTGAAGAGTGATCAAAAATCAGAATTATCTTAACTTATTATGTGAATTATAATTGGCATTTTTTATTTAATGCAATAAATGTTAATAATTAAGAAAACTTGACTAAAATTGAATCTACTTTTGCATAACCACACCAAATTTTTACTGTTACACGAAAATTCATTAAATTATCATTTAAAATGTTCAAGTTCTTGCAAACAAACTAGTCCTATTATTTATTTTAATTACATTCTTAGTTATAAAGGAAGTTAGTTCTCGTCCTTTTCTTTTTACTTCACTTTATTAAATTGTATTATAACTTTAAAGTATCCAAGGAGACGTGAAACAAGTATCAAATCGTAGGAGCGTTCCCTTAGTTTAAAGCGTTTTAATATTTATTATAGATATAATAAATAAAGGAAATGGATATATTAGAAAAGCAATAATGTGTAGATTTGACTTGCTCGCTTTGCTAGCAGAAGTCCCAGGTTCGTTACCTTGTAGGCCTAATTTAAGACAGGACCAGAAGGATGTCAACTGATGCCGAAGAGGTCCAGAGGATCAGGGCCTCAGCAGACAGAGCTCTGATCCAGAGGTGGCATGAGGATCTCGGATCTCCTACAGCGGGTCTGATCACAGTGGGAGCGATTCGTCCCCACCTGGACAATTGGATATCTAGGTGCTGGCCGGACATGGTTGTTTCAGCAAGTGTGCACCTGCATCAGATTGTACGCAGGGAGGTAACGCCTGCCTGCCATGAGTGTGATGCACATGTAGATGCAGTGCAGCACACTGGCAGAATGCCCGGCGTGGGGACCCCAGCGGCATCTATTGACGTCGTTGGTCGGAGGTCGAACCTTTCACTGGAGGGCATAGTCGGCGCAATGCTCACCGGTGAAAGAGAGTGTAGGGCAGTGGTCTCCTTATGTGAAAGTGTTATTTCGCTGAAGGAGGCACAGGGAGAACACTGTAGATGCTCCTTTACTTCGGCGTAGGAGGAGGCGTTGGTAGGTAGGAGGCGTCGATTTGCGCTTCTTCTTCCTCCTTCTTAAGTTTCCCAGAGGAATCTTCCGGAGTGCCAGGGTAGATTGCGTCTACCGATCCTCTGGTGCTCCAGTAAAGGAAGCGGAGGATATCGCTGGGTTTTAGTGGGTATTCTGGTTTACCAGCGAGTCCCACACTACCGATAAGATTTTACTCTGATCGACGTGCATAAAGGCATTTCCCAGCGTTAAAAAAAATGCCTAATTTAAGAAATAGCATTCGGCTTGTGGCTACTTTACCAGCTGGGGCTTGCCGCCAAGAAAGCGATTTGTGTTCTAATACGATGGTGTGTAGAAGACCATAAGAGGTAAACTACCTGTTTCAAGATTATTGCGCTTTCATAGATAGATCATACGAGATCTCGAGCACCACATGTAATAGCTAGTCCATTGGGGCCCATTGAGGAAACACTAACCTAGTTGAGTACTTTCCCCTTCACTTTTTCTTTTCGGAAAGCTTTTGTACCGATTGCCGACAGTATTGATCTTCTTTGTGTAAAATTATCTTCCACCCTTAACTATCGGCAGTGCATCGAATCCAAATCACAAACTGTGTCTAAAAAGCTTGGTATCCTTAATATGGTCAAGCATTACTTCAATCCGAAACAGCTTTCAAGTCTCTATAAAGCTCAAGTCCAATAGTGCATGGACTGTAGCTTACCTGTATGGACCTTAGGGACGGCTCAGCCAAGTAACAGCTTGATGGCTTGAACAGCGGAAATGGCTATTTTAACCATACGAAGCTCTATAGAAACCATAACTTTTTTTTGCGCTGGGATATGCTTTTATACTTACCCTGACCTGAATAGGTCGTGTCGTATTTGACGAGGGAAGAGACCTCGCAATACCCACTAGAATCCAGCGGAACCCTCTTCATCCTTAAGTGAGACACCAGAGGTTCAGCTTGCGCATTCTTCCCTAGTGCACCAGATGAGGATTCATAAAGGCGGCAGCAGGTGCGCAAACAAGCGCCGCCTGGTATCCCGCCTCCTGCGGCGATGAGAGGGAGCGTCTACTGCATTCTTCCTATCTCGCTCGTGGGCCTCCTTTAGCAAGATTACAACCTCGTAGGAGATGTCCACTTCCGCCTAACATCTATTTCGTACTTACAAGGCTTTCAAGCGAAAGCAGGCGACTCCTCTCGGCCAATTTGGTGCAGGAACTTTCCAAAGCAGCCATGCTCGGTCAAAACCTACACCAGTCTGTAGGAAAGCGTCCCGTGCCACCTGGAAAGCCATTGCTGGAGGTAAGGACGGATGGCCTCCACAGTGGCCACGCTCGCTACTGGGGACCCGAGGTCCTCCTTCCACTTTTAGATCAGAGTCTGGTTGGTTTGGACCTTGATCCTCTGTACCTCATCGACGTCAATTGAGAGGCCTTGCCACTTACTAGATAAGTACGCTCTCATCTTAGATTCATCAAGATAGATCATACGAGATCTCGAACACCAATATTTCAAAGAAACTGGCAACCCTAACTTGCCAATTATTTTTTTATTATCGGTCATTTCTACCAATAGAGCGTAACAATTTTATTTCTGCACCTTGTATTGTAAATACACATTTTACGTCTAATATCATATTGGAGTGCATGATGTGTCTGTATGTTTGTTAACGCTTACCTCCGAAACCGCGGTGAACAGACGGTTACACGAGTAAATAATTGCGTTAATCTTGTTGACATACTCGTGTTTTATTAATTACTAGCAATGCCCCTTGGTTTCATCCGAGTAGATACCGATCTCGTGGCAATGGAACGTCTACTAAGTCAGAACTTCCTTTTACACTACATTGGACACTACATTTTTAAATTCGTTATATCTTTTGAATGGAATGTTCGATTTTAATAATTTTAAAAGTATTTTACAGGTATTGAAACGGTCTTTAATAAAATACTTAATGAAATAAAGAATAATACAGAGATACGAATAATATTTATTATTATTGTCGGCACTTTTATCAATATTTAAGATGCATAAAAAAGTAGTTATAGTGGCATAACTACAGTAGTCAGACATATGGTATCCTGGACTTTTTTATAGATATTAATACGTTCTATAATATAGTAGAACATTTTTTTGTTCTATCATCATTAGTTTCCACTGTGCACGCAATGAAAGATATTTTTATGACTAATTTTATTACGCGTTGGGTTACATTAATGCACTTATATTAGGGATCCCTACTTTTTTTCAAGAAATTATATAGCCTATGTTGCTAAGTGACAATGCAGCTTTTTACTGGTGAAATTTTTTTTTAAATCGGATCAGTAGTTTTTATGTCAAAACGTTACAAACTTACATGCATAATATTAGTTTAGATTTAAAGGCTGACGCTTCAGTGAGATCTAGCAACGTTACTTATTTAATGTTCCCTTCGATAATATATTATTCAAAGCATTAACCGCTATCGGACGTAAATCAACATTCACACTTTTGTGATATCAACAGTTATCTACACTAATATTATAAAGAGGAAAGAGTTGTATTTTTGTATGTAACGAATAAACTCAAAAGTACTGGACCGATTTTAATAATTCTTTTTTCATTAGAAAGCTACATTATCACTGAGTGACATAGGCTATATTTAGTATTAGGTTACTGTAGAAATCTTTAGAAATTCCTATTAAAACCAACCGAAGGTGTAAAAAAATTTGCCATAAAATAGCTTTCATCGCATACGCTGTGAAGAGTGTTAATGATGGGACAAAAAATGTTTGACAATATTATAGAATATATCAATATCTACAAAAAACTTTGCGAGACCATATGTCAAACTACTGTAGTTACGTCACTATAACTACTGTTTTACATTTAAGGTGGTCGCCGTCGCTTCAACCGATGGAGTATGGGAGTTAGATAGGAGAGCTTGGTATATGGGATTAGGAGAGTTTTGAGAAGCATTAGGGTAAGGTATAGGACATTACTTCCGCGGATATGGGATTGAAGAGCGGTAGTAATCGCTCGAGGCACCCGGGGTCGCTTACCCGCATGCTTAGTTAGTAACCGGACAGATTATCTGACTAAGCACCCTCTGGGCATTACATTTAACAAATTGATATAAATGCCGATCAAAATCAGACCGCGTTGTCCATACCATTTAGGAAGTTTTATCCAAATAAATAATTTAATATTCAAGCCTGTCTCAATACCTGATGATTACTTTTTGAATTATTGAAATCGGATATTCCATTCGAAAGATATCATGAAATTAAAAAAATAAATAAATGCCGGCGGCGGCCGCCACGCAGCGCTCGATAACTAACTCGACGAGAAAGGGGCAGTGCGGGAGGAGGGGGTGCACCATTATGAACTAGGTTACCTTACGCAGTGGACGCAAGCGACCTTGAATATTTCGTGTTTTTTCAGAGCTACTTAGTTTTAGTCATCTGAAATGGAGCTCACAGTCTACCTGTCGTCAAGTTTCATTGTACAGCTAGCTTTATGTAAGTGGCAACCCTATTTTGTAGGTACAGAAGGTTAGGTCCTAAGCTAAGATTGAATGCAGAAACATAAATGTCCATCTATGTGGCTGCTAGTGGTCACGGTCGTGACACAAATACCTAAGGACCATTGGAAAACAATGACGTAAATATACAAGAAGACCACACTCGTGTCTAATAGTCAATATATCTATCTATCTATATACGAAATCGTATATATAAAAGAGTTATCCAGGTAACTATTGGCTCATCACGATGTCTCTGGAATTATAAGGCGTAGAGACTTGAAATTTGGTAGGAAAACTCCTTCTGTCAGCTAAGAACGGATTTTACAAAATTCCACCCGCAAGGGACGTTACGGGGGTGTTATCTATTGACTTCACGATACCTCTGAAACCATGAGGCGTAGAGACTTGAAATTTGGTAGGAATATTCCTTTTGCACTTACATGCGTCTGCTCTCGAGAAAAGCTCCATAGCGACTGAATTCCGATTAAGCATGGGAGTTATGGCTTTTTTCCAATAACTATAACTCTGACGTTATTTTAATTGAAATAACTGATATATTATCACGTTATTTGGGATTTAGATGAAGTAATACTTGCGTCTTCCGCTAATGATCTACAGGAGATGGTAAATGTATGAATGAAGCTTTGAAAGGGAAAGGAACGGAAGTGAATGTAACCCAAACGAACGTTATGCTTTTTGAAAGAGATGAATCCACGATGAATGGCAATATTTTGATAGATGGGGAACAAGTGGAAGAGGTGAAAGAATTTGTATACTTGGGATCTAAATTTACAAAAGATGGAACATGTGAAAGTGATATGGAAGGGGGGTACATGCAGGGAATATGGTAAATGGTGCTCTGCACGCCTTTATGAATAGCCAGATGGTGTCTCAAAGGACTAGACTGGCAGTGGCAGACTGCATGCTGGAGTGTTGGTGCCAACACTTATGTAAGGAAGCGAAAGTTGGGTATGGCAGAAGAATCATAAAAGTAAAATAAATGCGGAAGAGATGAGAGTGTTCCGAAGTATGAGTAGATTAAAACCGAGTGACAGAGTAAGAAATAGTGTGATAAGAGAACGTTGTGGTATAAAAGAAGATGTATTATAAGATGAGATAAATTGAGAAAGGCATGCTTAGATGGTATTCTTCTTAGATAGACCTTTGAAGTTATTTTCTTTAGCTGTTATATTATTAGTGAAGTAGCAAATAACAAATCTGTTAGTTAGTTATCCCATGTTTACTACCGATTGGCATAACCCCCGCGCCCTTCGGATACGTTGCGTTCACGCATAATAAATATAAAATTTCTTTTGAGACACCTGTTACTTGCACAATTACGACAGCGACACCATTAATAACCTGATGATGCAACCATACATCTATAATAATTCTATTAAATAATTATAACATTAGGTAACCAGCTTTAGTATTAAATATACTGGCATAATATGATATAATCCAATTAAATAAACCTCTAAGGTATTAAACAATAATTGATACAGTTTCTATGTAACTCTGAAATATTAATATGGTATTTAACGTAATCTTTTGTATACTCGTATATCTACACTAGCTATTCCCTCGGTTTTCAACAATAAACTAATAAGAAGGGAACTGAAAATTCAAAGCTTTGATCTCCAAGGAAATGTATCAAATGGATATTTTCACAAAACACGACCTTTACTCCCAGATTCCCGCCAAACTCTGTCAAATAGTATAATTGCGATCAGAAATTGTCAATGTCAAATGTTTAAAAAAAAAACAAATTAAAAGTGCCTACGTACAAAATACAAATGTCAAAAGTGATACAAAGGAGTAGAGAAAGGGGGAAGTGTCAGTCTGAAATACGGCTAGCGCTGTTAGCGCTGGGTTACAGTGAGAGAGGAGGAGCCTGCCTACCGCGTGAGAGAAAGGGAAGCCAGATAGACTGTCGCCGTAACGCGTTATGTAACAAAGTGGTTTATCTTCCCATAAGGAGTTATCACTTTAAAAATCCCCTTTAAATCCAAAATGGCTGACAACGCAATAGGGTGCAGATCCTGGAAATCGAAAGTTAATATAGTTTTTTTTAATTTCAATTAATTTGATTAGGCTTCTTATATAATATTGAATAGTACATGGGGTTTTATAATTAAAAGTACGTACGTACAAATCACACATGTCAGAAGTGTAACTTCTTTGGCAAAGTAATTTTTAAGTCTTGTTTATATTTATACAAATTCTTGTAAATCTTAAGTTTTACTTAAGATTTACAAGAATTAGACGGAAGAAAAAAGGAAGATATGTTAGGAGTTTAATAAATTTAAATAGTAAGTAGCAGTTCATTAACGTCCCACTGCTGGGCAGAGGCCTCCTCACTCATATGAGAGAGGGTTTTTAGAGCATAGACCCACCATGATGCTCCACTGCGGATAGAGGATAGTTCACTCTCTATTCTTTCAGTCTCATAGTCCGGTGTGACGGGAATCCGACACGACCGGAGAGAGATCAGGCGCAGGACCGACGGCTTAACGTGCTCTCCGAAGCACGGAGGTGGATCACACCGCCAATTTCCCAACTTCGGGCAAATATTAAGAAAATCTTAATAAAAAACTCCATATCCATTTTTGAATTGGCCCAACCCGGGACTCGAACCCAGGACCTCATGTCTGTAGTCGAACATGCTACCACTAGACCAATGAGGCAATCAATGAATTAAATTGTCACTAAAACTCGAAAATTAATAGAAATAATTTATTGAAATTTCAAACAACGAATTGTAAATAAAAATGAAACGTGTCTTTTGTCAATATACTACCTAACCTGCAAACGAATTAGTTTAAAAACGTGGCACATCTTCGTGATGCTAATTAAGTGTTTCTTCCACAAAAGTTTAACCCTCATGCACCTAAAGAAGTTTCACTTCAAAAATACAAAAGTGTTCTTTTAAATTTGGTTTCGGTGTCTGAACGACGAACATTAAATGTTTAACTTCCGAAACAAGTCAAATTTTAAATTTTCTGAACGATTTCAATTTAATCGATTTCTGAACGATGGGACGAACATTAAATGTGTGACAGATAGGAAAGTGAAATCGTTGTTTTTACTATATTCCAAGCATTTTTTTCACAAATATTTCAAACGCAAAATTGATTTTTATATATTTTATTTATTTATTTATTTATAAACTTTATTGCACAGAGTGCAAACGGCGGGCTTAAAGCTACAAAGCTTTATCTACCAGCCAACCCTTCTTATGTTAGAAAAGTCGTTGGTAGATGTGCATTACAGTGTTAAAGAAAGAATACAGAGATAGACAGAAATAAAGAAAAATAAGAAAAAAAAAAAACAGAAATTAATAATAATTAAAGCTAGGTGTAAACTATAACATAAGCAGCAGTGGTAGCAACACCATAATTGATTGGAAAAAAAAAAAAAAAAAAAAAAAAGCGATAATAGTTGTAGTTGAGGTCATTCAAGCAGTGATGTACTTCTTAAGAAAATGCCTTTTTAGTTGGGCTTTAAATGAATGTATTGAGGTGGCTTTTCTTATCTCTTGCGGCAGCTCATTCCACAGACGAACTGCACTGACTGTAAACGAGTCATGTTTAAAACCTGTGCGGTGAGCGGGTACAGTCAGTAGCAGATTTTCAGCAGATCGGAGCTCTCTTTCATGCACGTTTGAGCAGAAGCTGAACCTTCCTTGAAGGTAGTCGGGAGCAGCTGGATTGGTGAGAATGGTGAAGAGCAGACAGAGAATTCTCAGGCATCTCCTTTCGCGGATTGGAAGCCACCCCAGCGTCGACCGATAGGAAGATATGTGGGTAAATTTGCGAAGGCCAAAAATGAAGCGTATGCAGGTATTAAGTAGACGATCAAGTTTATTGAGGTATGCTTCATTTAGGTCAGAATACGCCGCATCGGCATAGTCAAGTATTGGTAGTAGCAACATATTTACCAGTTGTGTTTTAGCTTTTACCGGAAGGAAGTTTTTCAGTCGTATAATGGAATGCAAAGTTGCATGAAACCTTCTAGAAATTTCCTTTATCTGAAAAGACCATGTTAAAGAAGAGTCGATAAAGATACCGAGGTCTTTAACAGTGTCCGAGAAAGGTATAATGTTATGGTTAAAAACTAAAGGGAGTATATTTGACTGCGTGCGAACCTTAGCTATTTGACGAGAACTACCTACTATTATAGCTTGACATTTAGATGGGTTTACTTTTATGCCATACTCTTTAGACCATTGTGCAATGCGCAACAAATTCTCATTCAAGGATAGGATGACTTCATCTAAATGTTCGACTTTAGTTTGGCTATAAAGCTGTAAATCATCTGCATATAAATGAAATTTACAATCAAGTATAGCGGTAATGGAGTCTATGAAAACTGAGAACAGCAATGGGGACAGAATGCCACCTTGTGGCACACCAGTTTCCAGGTCTTTCCAGTCCGAACATTCAAGGCCATTACGAATTGCTTGACTTCGACCACGAAGATACGAGGCAAACCATCGTAACACAGATTCTGAGACGTTAACTCGCGATATTAGTGCTAGCAAAAGGTCATGATCCACCGCATTAAAAGCGTTGCTAAAATCAATAAGCACCAGGACTGTAACTAACTTTTTCTCCATACCTTCCCTAATATCTTCTGTAACTTTAAGGAGCGCCGTCGTTGTGCTGTGACCCGTTTTAAATCCAGATTGGAATTTATTTAGAAGATTATAATTAGAAAGATGATTAGACAGTTGATTGTGGATAACGGACTCAAGGATCTTGGAGATCGGATATGTCGGAGAATAAGAGAGAAGGGAAGCGTAAAACATAGGAGCGTAGGGTTCTCTGCCGACATCGTCCCTTATGGGATCCATAATTTAATTTCTTATACTGTGGGCGTTCGTGGGTAATGTTAGTGCAATCAAACACTTTGTTAATTAACTCGGTTTATAATGTTCAATCACTTAATGTTCCCGATATCAATTTACACAAACTCATTAACAATAATAGCTAGGACTGCGACAGTTCCAACAGTAGACCGCTCCGGTCGGGCGCCACTCGACAACTGCCGAGAGACACCCGCTGAACTGCCACTATTGACTCTGTACCACGCCGATAGACGGCGCCAGCGTTCCACAGACACCTGCCCTCCAACATATATATTATTCTTTTTATCTTCATCATTTATTTATTAAGATTTTTTTTATTTTACAGATATCAGTGGCTGCCTTTATAAACAACTCGTTGTAAGTACATATAACTTTTATAAATGCATGAAAAAAGCTCCTAAAGCTCTATTTTAGATTGACAAAATGTTCAGAAACCATTTGTCATGTGTCATTTTTTCATATGCATATAAATAATATTAAGAAATAACACAGATTATAATGTTAAATATTATTTAAAACTAAATAAATTATTTAAATATTATTACTTAAAACATTATAATATAAAGTTGATTTGGCAAGATCTTAACTAAACAATAAATGTACTGTGGCGAAATACTTGATTAGGTGCGTTAATAGAATATATAACATGTTAAAATATGTTTGCGTCATGATATTAGTATATGTATTGACTAAGTTAAGCGGCGCGAATGGCGACGTTGCGTTGGGAGCTTGTTCGTAGAGTACGACAGTGGTAGATTTGATATCATTAACGTTTAATAGAAATGTGTGTATAAATTAGGACTAATAGCATAAAAGAATACGTGTCATTGTTTTTAATCTCTACACAAACTAAAATATTCCTTAATTCCAGTAAGCTCAATAAACTTTCTTGTCAGTGATTTTACCACCGGTTCGGAATGTAGGCTCTACTGAGAATAATCCGACAAAAAAGTCAATCGTTACTCTTTTCTATTAATGTTGTAACACAATGCCATTATCGACATCCATTGCCATTAAATATAAAACATACAATTACCACTCATTAAAAAGACAAATGTTTTAAATTAGACAAATACATTTAGCTTTGTATCGCACAGCAGCCCGATTTACCAACACATAACGTAAAACACAATAACTGGTAGTTGACATTGGCAAAAATTCAGTTTTTACCAATGTCAAATGAACTAACTTTTATTATACATAACCCTGTTAGTTCCTCATAGTTGTAACAAGCTGAACCCGTGACTTCGTCTGCGTGGAGTGTTTTTTGGGTGGCATTTTCATTAACTTAGGAAAATTGTTTTACAAATAAGAAACATACGTATACATATTTCCATGAGCTATTTGCTGTGTAACCACCTACACACCCCCTTTCGGATAGAATTTCGTCAAATCCGTTCTTAGCTGACTTCTACTCCGCAAAAGGAATATTCCCACCAAATTTCAAGTGTCTACGCCTGATGGTTCCAGAGATATCGTGATGAGTCAATAGTTAACACCCCCGCAACCACCCTTGCGGGTTGAATTTCGTAAAATCCGTTCTTAACTGACTTCTACTCGGCAAAAGGAATATTCCTACCAAATTTCAAGTCTCTAGTCCTTATAGTTCCAGAGAGTATCGTGATGAGTTAATAGATATATGGATATCTCTTTTATATATATATTAATATAAGTAATTCTAATAATTTATGAAACACGATTCTGTAGCAAGTTGGTATCTATTACAATATTTTGTAATCCACCAATCACAAGCCCCCACAAGAAAACGGTTTAGTCAAATGACGAACCGTACTCATTATTTAAAATATTGTTTAATTTTAAATATACATAACTTGCAATCGAATCGAAGACTTATGCTAGCGAAGCTTTATTTAAACAGACACAATTTAAAATTAAAAATGTACAAAATAGTTTAAAAAAACACCTCTTTCAGGAAAGTCAACGCGAAATGTAATTATAGCGAGAGGGGGCGGCATTTCTACTCGCTCCAGTGTGTACTTTTAATGAACACTACGAAAGGCTGAAATGTATTTCAAACGCCCTCTATTCACTATAAAAGTATTGTCAAATATATACTAAGAAATACAAATACCAACTGAAAAACTTCACATTAACAAATTTGATAAACATAAAAATGTTTACAGTGAATTTTCCTTAAAAGATAGATATATGCTGTCACGGACTTTATTTTAGAATTTTTTATAAGGAATAATTCTGTCATACATGATTTTTACGTAATTTTAACCGTTTACGTAGCGCACGCAATGAAAGCTCTAAAAAGGAATAAATTTTTCCTGTTTTTGTAACATTTTTCTTTGATACTCCCCTCTTATTGGTTGTAAAGTGATGTAATATAGTCTGTAGTCTTTGTAGATAAATGGACTATCCTATACTAAAAAAAATCTCAATTCAAACCAGTTCCTGAGATAATAGTGTTCAATCAAACAAATTTTTCAGCCTTATAGTATACGAGAATAGATTTAACTGATTGGTACAGCTTAGTCTACGTACATTTAAACGTGGAACTTAAAGTAACAAAATCTTATGGAAAAAATCTGTAAAATTTAAAAAATTACATTAAAATCGGTTGATTGGTTCTTTGTGGTTAAACACAGTGACTCAGAATTTTCATACGATGTGTAAAAATCAATATATAAATCAGAAACCTTGCAATCTATTCTATACTAATATTATACAGATAATCTCAGGAACTACTGATGCGATTTGAAAAATTCTTTCAGTTTTAGATAAAGCATTTATTGAGGAAAGCTATAAGCTTAATATCATAAGGTTCTGACCACCAAGAGCTGGGTATCAATGCAAAATGTTCCAAAAACGGGGAAAAATTATACCTTATAAGAGCTTATGTTGCGCACGCTGCGTAAACGGTTAAAGTTACGCAAAAATTATGTATGACAGATTTATTCCCCTTTAAAAGTTCTATAAAAAACTTCATTGCAGCATATGTCTATCTTTTAAGGTTAACTCACTATAAGGTTTTTTTGCTAAACAATTCTCTTCTAAAATAATGCATTGTTAGCCTTCCAGATATATACGTTATTCATCAGAATTATTTGATTTAAAACAAAACTGTTCTCTGTCAGCTAATCTATAATAAAAAGTATTTCTAAAAACATCACCTATCTATGAAGAAATAATAACAATAATAAATAATAGACCAGTGAAAATTCAGTCAAAATATTCTCATGAAACATTTCAAAAATCTGAAATCAAATGTTTTATCTTTATATTATTTGTATATACCAATGAAAAGGCTTTCTTTTAAGCTTTCAACATTAGAAGATATATTGAAAATGTTCCTGTATTACGCAAGATAGAAGGGGTTGTGGGGGGAACAGGGAGACAGTCACTTTAGTGTACGAAAAGCCTCGTAAGTAATGTATTTCGTGTTGTTTTAGGTTAAGGACTAACAGCATACAGCGAATCCCACTCCGTGTACAGGTAATTTTAATTAAAAAATAATAGATTACCTTTCTTTTTACCTTTTTTAAGTGTTAGCTTAAAGGAGAGCAACTTAAACTGTATAACCTTTATGTTATATTCGATGGCCTCTAACGAAATGTTACAAGGTTTTATTAGCAGAAACCCTGAGTTCGATTGCAATAAAAGTAGTGTTGCGGACAGACACATTGTATCAAACGCTCCACCAGCTTTCCCACTCGCCACGTCCACACGTGCGTAAGAGGTGGGAGAATGGTATAAAAAACTCCGCAATTTCGAAAAAACATTTGCCCTGGACTGCCGATCTGAGTAGATCTCTAGCGTGAACTGCGACGAACTGTGAAGAACCGAAGCACGAACACTGAATACCGAAGAACCGAAACCTAACGAAACAAGCCACGAGTTACAAAAGTACTGAAGACCCAAATACTAAAGATTGCTGAACCGAAACCTCAAGCAACGAAGAACCAGCAGGAACCGAAAATCGCAGCCCGAAACCCATACACTCCACTGAATCTTTTGACGACCTCGCTGGCGCATTGGTGCGAGTATTCGCTTTGCTAGCGGAGGTCCTGGGTTCGATCCCCGGTAGTCCGAATTTAGGAAATTTTTTTTTCTAATTTGTCGTGAGTCAGGACTGGTGGGAGGCTTCGGCCGTGGCTAGTTACCACCCTACCAGCAAAAACGTACCGCCAAAACAAAGAGATTTGTGTTCCGGTACGATGCTGTGTAGAAACTGTAAGGGGTATATCGCCTCTTATCAGATTAGCGCGCTTCCATCTTAGACTGTATCATCACTTACCATCAGATGAGATCATAGTCAAAAAAATATCTGGAGGGATTTGTCCGACCTTGGATCCCCTCTAAAAAGCAGTAAGTTGTATTCTCTAACTTATCTTCATCTGTGGTTAGTTACTGCCCAAACAACAAATCCTGTTACCAACTTACCATCAAGTCCACATTTGAACCGTAAAAGTAACGTTTTCATATTATTTCAATGTATGACTGCCATAGGCAAAGCCTCACACCAGTCCTGACAAATTAGAAAATATAATTTCCGTTCCACCTAAGCTGTGCAAGCGAAAGCGCGGAACAAGCGATAGAGAGTCTCCATCGGCCTAAGCATTCGAGGGAACAGCGAGCAGAAGAGAGACAGCTACAGCACACCACATTAAACTTAAATTCATAAAAGTATGCAAGTAACTGCCTCATTGGTCTAGTGGTTAGCATGTTCGACTACAGACATGAGGTCCTGGGTTCGAGTCCCGGGTCGGGCCAATTCAAAAATCAATATTGAGTTTTCTATTAAGATTTTCTCAATATTTGCCCGAAGTTGGGAAGTTGGCGGTGTGATCCACCCCCGTGCCTCGGAGAGCACGTTAAGCCGTCGGTCCTGCGCCTGATCTCTCTCCGGTCGTGTCGGATTCCCGTCACATCGGACTATGAGAGTGAAGGAATAGAGAGTGCACTTGTGTACTATGCCTGCCAATCCGCAGTGGAGCAGCGTGGTGGGTCTATGCTCTAAAAACCCTCGATCCTCGGAGTGAGGAGGCCTGTGCCCAGCAGTGGGACGTTAATGGGCTGCTACTTACTTATGCAAGTTTTCATCAATATTTTATGATCGAGATGCGATTTTCCCTGCCGGGAAACGAAGTCAATCCATCAAGAAAACACTTTCTATATAATGATAAAAAAGTTTCTAAAAACTTGCTTGAAAGCTCTTAAAAAACCTATTTAACTTAGATTTTCCGAAGTTGCATTTGACCGCAACTTCTCAAAGCGCTTTTTAAATAACTTAGAGATAAAAGAGTATAGAATTAAAACCACTTTTATCTATAAAGAAACTTCCTCCGTCTTAATAGTTTAAAAGGCTCCGTTAATTTTCGCTGCGGTTTCAAAATTGCTTCCTTAGCTTAAAATGTTTACGGAACAAACAATTTCAAGAGTTAGGAAAAGTATTAATGGTAAATCTTGTGTTTTTAAACCACATTTTCATCTTAAAATCGTACGGATTTCATGGGAATTTGGTGCAATAATTTCCTTTTGCCTAAAGCTGATATTTTAGCAGTTATTTGAATCCAAGGCTGCAGCTTCTTCCATTCCATTTAGTTTTCCAGATTAGTATCTCCTTTAATTAGAGTCTCGCCTGTTATATTTTGTTAGCAGGTTGACATTACCCTGATATAAGATCACTGCAAAGAGACTTTGTCCAGGCTTTTGTGTTCCCCATTTTCCTTCAAAACAGAATAATCTGTAAGGTCACGGTAAAAAGACATGTTACGTATTAAGTCTTCTCCATCTTCCTCTATGATGCTGAGGCATGGACGTTCTGAGTAACTGAAAGGAGATAGATGCATTTGAAATGAGCATTGAGGACAAATTAGTCTATGTTGACACCAGTATCTCAACTGAGTGATTCCAAAATATCTCGGTTACTGGCAAGCCAAAAGACCTTGCGACCGATCACGTAGCCAATAAACACTAGACCACAGGTCTTTCATTTGTTGTCGCCATGAGAAAAACTGAAGACGAAATGGAATGGCAAACATTAAAAAAAGACCACGCAACCAAACTTACGAGGGCTACAATCCTTACAAGAACTTTAAGTATAAAGAACAGGATTAAGAAGAGAAAATTTAATACCTGACATGCGCAACAGAGCTACTTTGATCAGATTGCCAAACGGCAGCGCAGTAACTTATACAAATTGATAGTTACTGTCAAGGTAGAAGGTAGAAAACCAAGCAAACAAATTATTCCTTCGTTCAACCAAGTTAAAACGAGAGCAGGTTTTCCAATTCTAGTTGTTACGAGAGAAACCGAGGACTAAACAATATAAGAGGCAGTAGTGAAGAAAATGTCGTAAGCACCAATGTAAACACGATCTTCAAGTATAAAGAAGACGACCCAGAAGAGAGAAATAACTATCTGTCACACGCAACAGAGTTAAATTGATAGTTACTGGCAAGGTAGAGCGCAGAAAACCACGCAAACAGATTATTCCTTGGTTCAACCAAGTGAAAACGACAGCAGATCTTACAATTGTTGTTGCCATGAGTGAAGCCGAAGACTGAACAGGATAGGAGGCAGTGGTGAAGAAAATGTCGTGGGCACCATTGTATATACGGTCTTCAAGTATAAAGAACACGACCCAGAAGAGATAAATATAACTTCTTTGATCACATTGACTAACACCAGCGCAGTAACTTAGATAAATTGATAATTACTGGCAAGGTAGAGGGCAGAAGACCACGCGCTCAGCCTAGCTCTTGATCCAAGTCAGTTAAAACGACCGCAGGTCTTCCAATTATTGTCATCATGACAGAAACGAGGACTTGAAGAAAATGACGTAGACACCAATGCATACACGATCTTTAAGTATAAAGAACATGACCCAGAAGAGAGAAATTACTAGCTTAGTTACTGGCAAGGTCAAGAGCAGAGGACCACGAAACCAATCTAGCCCTTGATCCAACTAAGTTAAAAGGAAGGCATTGATTGAAGAAAATGGTGCAGACACCAATACCCTTAAGTATAATGAAGACCTTTAAGTATAATGAAGACGAACGAGAAGATATAGTGATGAAGCACTTAAACCTTCAAAAGATATGCTATCATATCCATTATACATAATTGTTTAGTTAGCGCAGCGTAGACAACGGAAGCTGTCACAATGAATGAATATAACACGCATTATCGGAAAATATTGCTCGATTTCGCAAAAGGGAAAAGAAAATGCTTCAAATTATTCGAAACTGGACGAAAACAAATGGAAACGCGAGTGGAAAATTATTCACAAACAGAACTTCGGATAAAAGAAACGAGATACAAAACTTTGGAAGTCAAAGAAAAATAAGGGATACATAATCGAAAAACTCTGCCTCCAATTGAGGTTTGCCTTGTTAATTGCGTGGGTTTTACGTTTCCCCTGGAATATTGTTTCAACTTTTTGGCTTGTATTTTTTTATATAGAAACTTATAAACTGCTGGAGCAATTGTCCAAATGCTCGGTTCTCTAGCAGAGATCCTGGGATCGAATAGCATTTACAATAAATAAAAATTTTAACAAAAAAAGAACCGCCTTCAAATACATTAATATTCTCTAAAAAGAAAGAAATAATTGCGTATTCTTTTAAAGTGTTCTTCGTATTCTTATATTTGGAGTCAGTGTCAGCCGAGGTGCCTACATATATAGCTTCAGGTAGTAAAGACGCGGGAGCTGCAAGTGGACACCCGGGGAACACCTACCTTGGCTGACAATGACTTGGCTTCTTTTTTTGTTAAAATTTTTATTTATTTTTTGATTTTTAGTGAATCTGAAGTAAACGTGTTGCAATGCAGCAACAAACGTAAGCTCATTGCTATTTGATTACAGACACTTATATTTTCTGCCTTAAAACGCACCCTTACTGTAAGCTGTTGAGGAGATCCATTGATCTTCATATTTCACTACGACTAGCACTTGAGCCTACCGAAGTTACGACAAGCAACTCAAATATCTGGATAGCCTATAGAAGATTCTGTCGAGTATCGTTCATTTGCTCCTAAGAATTGAAGAGTTCCGTTTGTTTGTCATGGATCCTATGATCAAAACCTAACCAATCTATCATCACCATTGAAGTATATTCTTTTCAATAATAGCAGATTCATTGAAATCGGTTGGTGTAATCTTGGGTTACTCGTCCAATTGTCGCGCATATGCTTAATGCAAATTTAAGACTTATCCAGTTTTCTCATGGATGCCATCATCAGAACTGGTTTTTAAAAAATGGGACCCTAAGACGAGCTTCACCTTTGTTATCAAGATCGGTCCACCCAGTCGGGAGATATGAGATAACAAACGATAAAAAAATACAGACGAATTGATAACCTCCTCCTTTTTTTGAAGTCGGTTAAAAAGCCATTCTATTCAACAACTGCTTCACTGCTGCAGCTTCCTACTGAAATGATGAATTAATAAATAATAATTAATCACTCATCGTATCGCGGAAATTAGAAGTGAATCGTACAAAAAAAATGTTATTAAAAAAATATGAACACTTCCTTAAAACACAGTCGGTTTAACGTTTCAATGGCGCGTAACGCACGAATATATTAAATAAACAGCTGTTCCTGTGACATCGTCTGCTTGTAATACTGTTTTAGGTAGGATTTTTAATAATTTAGGTTATTATTTATTTTTATGTTTTTATTACATATTTATTTTATATTTGGCTATTGCACCGCATACAATTTGATGTTAGTAGTAGAGTAGTTAATAGTTTTATTAAGATTAGTATTTAAGTGTTTTGTTAGTCGGCTGATGATCTGTCCTTTTTTTTATTCGAAGTGTGTAGCTGTTAGCCCTACTGGCTTTGACAGCGTAACCGAGAGGGGTGGCGAGCGCAGAAGCTCTGCCGAGGGGTGCCCACCCCTTAGAAGAGCCCTGCTGCGTCGGGGGAAAACGTTGCTCTAAGGGCGCCTCCTGCGAGGCTCGGACCTAGGCTTAGGGCAACGTTTGCTGCTGCTGAAAAGGACAATCGGACAGGTGCTTAATCTTGACGCCCATGGGTCCGCGGCCGGGGTGCGTCAGGTAGCGGGGACCTCGTCTTCGCCGGCGAAGACGCTGTGTGTGTGTGAATGTGTACTGGGCGTTGTCAATGGTAGTCTGGTCGTCTGGGTCGTCAAGGACGTGTTTGGGCCGCCTCTTCCTAGGCGGGATGTTAAGCCTAATCCCATAAGAGGCGGCATTCCTGATGAGAGGGTTGGGGTGACTGACGGCTCTCTTGAAGTAGTCTACGGAGAGCGTTTTGATATGATTATTGACCTTTGCGAGGTCGAGATCTCTGTGGAGATCGACGTTGCGCATGAACCAGCGGGCGCCCGTGGCTATGCGCATGAATTTGTTCTGCAGCGTGTGGAGTCGAACCAGCCGGCGTGCAGGAACGTGAGCGAACACTACGCTCGCATAAGAGAATATGGGAATCTGTCCGTGACGTCAGAGCTGGCTATAGGGCTGCAGCTGAAAATCGGTACCGTGTGTCAGGTTTATGGCACACGGCAATACCGAGCTGTTCTGCCTTTTCGGGGCTGTGTAGAAATTGCACAAAATCTTATATTTGTATAAGATATTAATATAGTATAAGTTTATAATTGTCCCGAATAAAGATTTTTTCTTTCTTTCTTTCTTTCTTTCTTATTTAACAAATAACACACATTTTTAATGAGTATTTGACTGCAAAGAGCTTATTGTCCTTTCTGAGGCTCTAGACGCTCTTGAAATTTAGCGCACAGGTAAAAATCAGACAGACAGAGTTACTTCTCATTTATAATACTCAGAGAAGCAATATATTACACAATGTAACAAAATGATCTTTTAAAAGAGTAACCGTTGAGTTTCTTCCCGGTTACTTCTCAGCGGATTTGACTTTCCGAACCGGTGGTAGATTTTTACCAACGGACACTACTGATGATTCAAAAGTGTTTATTGAGCCTACTTGAATAAAGACTATTTCGATTTTAATTTTTTTATTTAATACTACACTCATACCCCCACAGTAGTCGATATAAAATCTATTAAATTCAACACTCATACCTCCACAGTAGTCAATATACAATCTAATACAACACTGATACCCCCGCAGTAGTCAATATACAATCTAATACAACACTGATACCTCCCCAGCAGTCAATATACAATCTAATACAACACTGATACCTCCGCAGTAGTCAATATACAATCTAATACAACACTGATACCTCCACAGTAGCGAATATACAATCTTATACAACACTGATACCCCCGCAGTAGTCAATATACAATCTAATACAACACGATACCCCGCAGTAGTCAATATACAATCTAATATAACACTGATACCCCCGCAGTAGTCAATATACAATCTAATACAACACTGATACCCCCGCAGTAGTCAATATACAATCAAATACAACACTGATACCTCCACAGTAGTCAATTATACAATCTAATGCAACACTGATACCCCCGCAGTAGTCAATATACAAACTCATATAACACTGATACCTCCACAGTAGCCAATATACAATCTAATAAGCAGGGCGCGAAGGAAACCTCGTAACTTTACATTTTAAGTGGTTCTGGAGTATCATCATCAGACGTACATTAGAATTAGAGTGTGGAAAAGAAAAAAAAAATATTTGACGACACAAAAGTCCTGTAATATGCCTACTTGAATAAAGATATTTTGATTTGATTTGATTTAATACAACACTGATATCCCCGCAGTAGTCAATATACAATCTAATACAATACAGATACTTCCTTAATAGTTACTATATATTTTAATGATATAATGCTAACAGTAGGGTGGTTAAAACTACTTTATTTTATTCTTAGAGCTACCAAATGAACACAAGAAATTTCATAAAAATCAGTCAAGTCGTTTTGGAGCAGTTTCCTTGCTTGCCAACCGCTGCTTCAAACCGTCACCTCTTTTTATAGTTTATGATTAGTTGAAAAATATTACCGCAAACAATTACTCAATTACAAATTCAATATCCATTTTTACATTTCACAATTTAAAATATAAAACGATGGCGTAACATGGTCTGCAACGAGCTTAGCAGTTGAAAAAAGAGTGCTAAAAATCTAAGGCTTCCATACGATTTCATTAAAATCAACCTTACTGCGTTTTACATACAGACGAAATTCAAATGTAGTGAAAATGCCAAGTTTAAAGGTATTTTATAATCCGTGAAAAGCCTTGACGAATGCACTTTTACCACCCTAGGTTTAATTAAAACGTTCGTGCAAAGAAATTGGAAAGCTCAGTGACCTGTAGTACCGTGAATGTCATTACTAAAGTTACATTTAATTAAGTACCCTTTCATCGCATTTAATGAATTGATATCTCCATATAACGAGTTGCTTTCAATTTTTTTTCTGTAATTAATATACTTGGATTGCTCTTCATAAGCGATGCACTTCATAAATTACATTACAGGGCGAACCAAATAAAATAACGCAAAATTTCCAGGAGCTGTATTTCCTTCACATATTCGTCAACGATTTTACAATTTCGATTCAAATTAAGTCAATGCACCATCTTAATATCCAATAACATAACACTGATACTTCTACAATACTCAATTGACTATCCTATTTTACAATATAGTCATAATAAAATTGATATTTTCGCAGTAGTCAATGTACAATCTAATACAACACTGATACCCCCGCAGTAGACAATATACAATCTAATACAACACTGATACCCCCGCAGTAGTCAATATACAATCTAATACAACACTGATACCCCCGCACTAGTCAATATACAATCTAATACAACACTGATACCCCCGCAGTAGACAATATACAATCTAATACAACACTGATACCCCCACAGTAGACAATATACAGTCTAATACAACACTGATGTCCCCGCAGTAGACAATATACAATCTAATACAACACTGATACCCCCGCAGTAGTCAATATTCAATCTAATACAAAACGCGTACCCCCGCAGTAGTAAGTAAGTAGCAGCCCTTTTAACGTCCCACTGCTGGGCACAGGCCTCCTCACTCCGAGGAGCGAGGGTTTTTAGAGCATAGACCCACCACTCTGCTCCACTGCGGATTGGCAGGCATAGTACACACGTGCACTCTCTTTTCCTTCACTCTCATAGTCCGATGTGACGGGAATCCGACACGACCAGAAAGATATCAGGCGCAGGACCGACGGCTTAACGTTCTCTCCGAGGCACGGGGGTGGATAACACCGCCATCTTCCCAACTTCAGGCAAATATTGAGAAGATCTTAACAGAAAACTCAATATTGATTTTTGAATTGGCCCGACCCAGGACTCGAACCCAGGACCCCATGTCTGTAGTCGACCATGCTAACCACTAGACTAATGAGGCAGTACCCCCGCAGTAGACAATATACGATCATTTTTTTTAGCGCTGATTGGCGCCTCCATAGGGTCTACCACATCTTCTCTTTCCATAGTCGTTTCCTTAATAGGTCGTCCCGGTAGAGTTCGCTGTTTTCGCTTCCGCTGTTGTGCAGCATTTATTTCAGTCGATAATGTAGACGTCGTTGATTCAAACGAGCAGTCTGTGAAATCAGTATCGCTTTCCAATCTACTAGACGGTCGCACAAATGTGTGTGTCTCTTCTTGAGCATTTGGGGATTTTGGTTTTTTGAAATAATTACGTCTGCCATGTTATTCCCACGAAAAAGGGGGAAGTATAACGTCCATCCGGGCAGATACAATCTAATACAACACTGATACCCCCGCAGTAGTCAATATACAATCTAATACAACACCGATACCCCCGCAGTAGTCAATATACAATCTAATACAACACTGATATCCCTGCAGTAGTCAATATACAGTCTACGAGTCGTAATACAATACAAATACTTCCATAATAGTTAGTAGATAATCTAATGATATAATGCTAACAGTAGGGTGGCTAAAAATACTTTGAATTTCATAAAAATCGGTCAAGGCGTTTTGGAGTAGCTGAATAACAAACACAGTGATACGATATTTTTAAATATTGGTGTAGCTGTTCTCGTGGATGTCATCTGCATAGTTCCCGATCCCGTAGATAAATGTAGAAATCTGGAACAAATTGTTAATTTAAATAATTCTTGAATCTACCTGAAGACAAAGATGGACGGTAGGGTGAATTTAGGAAATTGTACATGTTCATTTGTCTGGGTCTGTTGGCAGTCTTCGGTTGTGGCTAATTACCACCCTACCAGTAAAAACTTGCCACTAAGAAAAGAGATTCATTTTGTTTCGTTTCCTTTAGTTTGGTTTCATTACATTTAATGAAATCCCTTTTATATTTCTTTCAGTTTCGTCTCTTTCATTTCTATTAGTTTCGTTTCGCTTCCTTCAATTTCGTTTAGTTTCGTTTCATTTAATTGAATTTAATTTAATATCCTTTTATTTCATTTCGTTTCTTTCGACTTTTAGTTTAGTTTAATTGCGTTTAGGTTTCTTTAGTTTTGTTTCGTTTCGTTTCATTTCCTTTAGATTCATTTAATGTTTTTTCGGAAACAAACAATTTCACCATCTTTAAAGCAAAAACGTTTCATCAAGCAAAAAATTGTATTCCGGTACCATGCTGTGTAGAAACCGTATGAGGTAAATTGCCTCTTACCAGGTTAGCTTGCTTCCATCTTAGACTGTATCATCAACAACTGTATCACTTACTTCAGCAATAAAAAGTTATTAGACCATCCTTGTCTCGTCTGTTTCTTTATATCAATGTTGCACAGTACATGGGACTGTTAATACATATCCGCGTGTAAAAATTAATTAAATAACACGTCCGTTTTAACACCTCGTTTAATGTCGGCTTGTAGGTCATGCGAGAACATTTTAAAATTAAAAAAAAATAAACCAAAAAAAGGTCAAGTTCAGAGCACAGTGTTGCACGACATTATGAGAACTTGGCCGTGACCTCAGCGCGATACAAAAGTAGGTGTTGCATTCACGATGTGTTTAAAATAAAACCGGCTAATGTTAACCTGAAACCTAAATGTATACTGATGTGGAACATCTATAGTGATGCTTGAGACCAACACATGCCATGGAAAAGCGTCGCCACGTCGCCTTTCTTCCCATTCGGTTATGATATTCTCTATCTTTCCCACCAAACTACGTATACCATATACAGTGGTTTGTTCTTGTTTTATTTAAAACAGTTAGATGTTTCGTTCATTTATCAACCCGTGACAAATAGACGGACATTCTTCTATACTATGTATTACAAGTGCTATTTCATCATCATCATCAATTATATTGCATCGGAAGTTCGTGTTTTCGGCGCTGTGTTGAAAGACGAAAGCGCCACATTGTTTTCCACTTAAAAGCGTAGGGCGTAAGGTTCTCCGCCGACATCGTCATTAATAGCATCCATAATTTCCATACTATGGGTGTTCGTGGGTAATGTTGGTGCAATCAAACACTTTATTAATTGACTCGGATTATAATGTTCAATCACTTAATGTTGCCGATATCAATTTACACAAACTCATTAACAATAATAGCTAGGAACGCGACAGTTCCAACAGTAGACCGCTCCGGTCGAGCGCCACTCGACAACTGCCGAGAGACTCCCGCTGGACTGCCACTATTGACTTTGTCCCACGCCGATAGATGGCGCCAGCGTTCCACAGACTATTGCACACGGACCAGCGATCTATAAACTATTTGCATTCCGACATATATAGTTTCGCTGAAGGTGGCAACAGTTCCTATACTCGTAATACATGCCAGTATATCCATACCGATCAGCGATGTCAGAAGATGAAGCCGAGGTCCCCAAGCTGGACATTCGGCCACCACACTGTGGCAGGTGGCCGACGGCTCACCGCCAACGATTTGGTAATGGTATTTTCCGAGGCAGTCATGATTGGTTAGCATCTGGACCAGCCGATAAGAGAGCAATCCGTGATGACGGCCTCGATGGCACAGTGGTGCAAGTGGTACTGGTTCTGCTAGCAGAAGAAGTAGGAATTTGTGTTTTCCAATGTGTTTGAGTCTGGTCTGGTGGGAGGCTTTGGCCGTGGCTAGTTACCATCCCTACCAACAAAGACGTACGAGATTTGTGTTCCGATAGGATGCTGTCTAGAAACCGTAAGGGGTATATCACTTCTTACCAGATTAACGCGCTTCCATCTCAGACTGTATCATCACTTATTATCAGGTAAGATCAAGTCAAGCGCTAAAACTGTCAGCAATAAAAAGAAAATATCTGCCCAGTCATTGCTCCAAGGACCCGAGGTGACCCTTCCATGTCAGCAAGAACCTGTTTCAGGTCAAGGCTCTGTCAGCAAGAACCTGTTTCCCCTCTGGCTCTCACAAACTTCCAAAGTATACTCCTCTTCGTTGTCAATGAACTCTAACCATTTAGATATGATCATCGAAAGAATATCACATTCTATAACGGTTTTCTCTTATAAATGATAGTTAATCTAGAATTTTATTGGCAAATTAACATATTTTGATTTGGCAATGCGTATCAACAACCTCAGAGCTTTGTCCGCATCCTAAACTAGTTTCAACTTGGAAAGGTCAAATGATTGTTTACCTCCATTTTGGATGTCTCCCCGTCCACTGAACCTTGCGGAGTCACATTCATTTAAGTTATTGCTAATAAAATATTGATTGCTTATTTAATTTCTTTTTTTATTTATCTAAACTAATATTATAAAGGGGAAACATTTTTGTGTTTGTACGTTTGATACGTTTACACACAAAAACTAGTGGACCAATTTCAAAATATTTTTCACCATAAGAAAGCTGCATTTATACTGAACGATATAGACTATTTTACATTAAAAAAAAATAGGGATCCCTAAGAAAAATGCATTCATGTAACCCAAGGTGTGAAAAAATTCATCATCATCATCTCAACCGATGGACGTTCTGCTGCTGGACGACTGCTGGCTGCTGGACGACGACTGCTGGACATAGGTCTCCTCCAAGGGTTTCCACAATACATGGTCTTGTGCGGTTTGCAACCATCGGCTTCCGGCGACCCTTTTCAGGTCATCTGTCCATCTCGTGGGGGGTCTACCAACGCTGCGCTTACCGGTACGCGGCCGCCACTGCAGTACCTTGGGACCCCAACGTCCATCGGTTCGCCTAGCTATGTGCCCTGCCCATCGCCACTTCAGCTGGGCGACTCTTCGAGCTACGTCGGTAACTCTTGTTCTTCTGCGAATCTCTTCGTTTAGGATTTGATCCCGAAGAGATACTCCTAGCATAGCTCGGTCCATCGCCCGCTGTGTGATCCTGAGCTTCCTAATAAGGCGCATAGTCATTGGCCACGTTTCGCAACCGTAAGTCATCACTGGCAACACGCACTGTTCATATAATTTTGTTTTTAGACACTGAGGAATGTTCGACGAAAAGATTCGACGCAATTTTCCGTACGCAGCCCATCCGAGTTGGATTCGGCGGTTAAAAAATTGGTCACTTAAAATCTGTCACCGCATTCCCTGCGAAAACTATTAAAGACAGAACAAAAAAGTGTTCTACAATATTATAGAACGTATTAATATCTACAAAAAAGTTTATGATATCATATGTCCAACTACTGTAGTTATGCCAATATAACTACTTTTTAATTTTAAGAGTTAATAAAAGTGCCGACAATGATCAAACTGTATTATCATATCCTTATCCTATTAAATATAATTTAATTATAGACCGTTTCAATAGCTGTAAAAAACTTTTTAAATTATTAGAATCGGACATTCTGATCAAAAGATATAACGAATTGAAAATGTCAATCTAGAGGAAATTGTAGCGACCCTTATAATTGGGCCTGCGACTGGTGAGTTAGCTCATATTCCACCGATATACCTGTACTGTTTTTATTCTTATCAAGCTAACCTGGCTGGAGCGATTTTAAAAGTTCATTAATTACCTCCTTCAAATCAAATATTTTTAATACCTAGCGGCGTTATGATAACTTACACTACCCACGCAATCTACCGACATTCGTGATTCTGAACATGTGTTATTTCGTACTACCTTCGTATTCATTTACCACTTTACAGCGTCTTTATTGTAGGGATTCGCGACGGTCGCGACAGACCCCATTGGGTTGAAATTCAGCGAACATATTCCCTTCGGGTTGATGATCGCAGGTGCTGACCCTCTCGCATCAATAACCCTGCTGCCCTTTATCGGTCTCTGCCATAGGTCAGCGGGGAATGGATATACCACCATTTATCAGTATGGAAATTGGATAGGAAACTTTGGTATTTGGGATAAGAGGAGTTTCCGGGAGTATTAGGGTTAGGAATAGGACATAACTGCCGCGGGGAGGACAATGTAGAGCGGTAGCAAGAGCTCGAGGCACTTGGGGTCACTTAATTTAGTAACCGGACAGGTTATCTAACTAAGCACGCTGGAGTTTCTCTTCGCGATCAAATCAGAAATGAGGAGATCCGTAGCAGAACCAAGGTCACCGACAGCCCTAAGAATCACGAAGTTGAAGTGGCAATGGGCGGGGCACATAGTCCGACGAACCGATGTACGTTCGAAGGCACAGTGTAGGCAGACCCCCCACAAGATGGACCGATGACATAAGATGGGTCGCCGGTAGCCACTGGAGCCAGGCGGCACAAGATCGGGCACATTGGGTATCATTAGGTGAGACCTATGTCCAGCAGTGGACGTCCATCGGTTGAAATGAGTGAGATAGAGAAAGATTCCCTTCGTGACGTAGACATTCATTAGAATCGAGTGTCATCGTATTTACATGTGTATATAGGCAAAAAAATGACAATTCTCCGATATATTCAATGCTATTCACTTAAAGAACAGCTTTCCCACATTCATAGTTAAAAAATACGTAAAACATTTTATGCTATTATAATATCAATAAACCGAAGAAACTAAATATGACGGTTATATTTTATTACGTTACGACTATTCACCGTTATGATATTATGTTATATTTATTTTTAAATTGAGAACGTTGTGGTATAAAAGAAGACGTAGTGACTAAAATTGAGAAAGGTATGCTTAGATGGTTTGGGCACGTAGAGAGAATGAATGAAAGGAGACTGACAAAAAGGATTTATGAGTCAAGAGTGAATGCGAAAGTTGGAAGGGGAAGACCAAGGCGAACGTTCCTGGACCAAATCCAGGACATTTTAAATAACGGCCAGGTCAAGAGTACTCTAAACCGACGAACTTGTATGAAAGGTTTAATGAGAATGAAAGAAGCGAAGGAGATATGCAAGGATCGTGGCAAGTGGAAGGATGTTGTTTCTGCCTACCCCTATGGGAATGAGGTGTGAGGCTATGTATGTATGTATTATCAAATTATGCAATAACGAGCAATATTTAAAGATTTAATTGGAGGAATAAATATTTACTGTTGTAGGTTGTTATGCCCTCGTGTTTCCGATGATAGAATGGGATAATCACTTTGTTTTATAAATATATCAAATGGATTAGGCAGCGTTTTCGACGAATGAAAGCTTTCAATATTTCCAACACGTTGAATAATTACGTTATGTTTTATTTTATTATTAACTAGCAATGCCTCGCGGTTTCGCCTGTGTAGATTCCGATCTCGTGGCAGTGGAAGGTCGTTAACATAAAAGTTTTATTTCACTGATATTTCTAGCAAACGTTCAAAATGCAACATTTTCTTCTATAATATTATAGAAAAGATTTATTTGTAATACTTTACTTTGACAGATTTAAAAGAAAGTATGTATGGGTTAAGAAGGAATGAATTACTCATCAAATGTTTACTCTACGCTGATGATCAAGTAATACTTGCGTCATCCGCTAATGAGCTACAGGAGATGCTAAATATTATGAATGAAGCTTTGAAAGGAATGAAAATGAATGTACACAAAATTAAAGTTATGGTTTTTGAAAGAGATGAATCTACGATGAATGGCATTATTTTGATAGATGGGGAACAATTGGAAGTGGTGAAAGCAATGTATACTTGGGATCTAACTTTACAAAAGATAGAACATGTGAAGGTGATATTGAAAGGAGAGAGAATGCAGGGAATATGGTAAATGGTGCTCTGCACGCCTTTATGAATAGCCAGATGGTTTCTCAAAGGGCCAGACTGCCTGAGCATGTAGAAGTGTTGGTGCCAATGGTAGTGAAAGTTGGGTATGGCAGAAGAATCACATAAGTAAAATACATGCGGTAGAGATGAGAGCGTTAAGAAGTATGAGTGGATTAAAACTGAGTGACAAAAANGGACATTTTAAATAAGGGCCAGGTCAAGAGTACTCTAAACCGACGAACTTGTATGAAAGATTTAATGAGAATAAAAGAAGCGAAGGAGATATGCAGGGATCATGGCAAGTGGAAGGACTTTGTCTCTGCCTACCCCTATGGGAATGAGGCGTGATGCATTTTCTTTACATTGACTTTTTAAATTCGTTATATCTTTTGGATGGAATGTTCGATTTTAATATTTTTAAAAGTATTCCACAGGTGTTGAAACGGTCTTTTATAAAATTTAATAGGATAAGGATTAATACAGAGGTATGAATAATATGGTATGATTATTGCCGACCCATTTGTTAACTTTTAAAATGCAAAAAAGTAGTTATAGTGGCATAACGACAGTACTTGAACATATGATATCTGGGACTTTTTTGTAGATATTAATACGTTCTATAATATTGAAAATTATGTTTTTGTTCTATCTTCAATAGTTTTGACAGGGCACGCGATGACAGATAAAAGCTTAATGGCTCCATGTTTAATATCGTAGCACATTTCATTGAGAAATTTAATTTATATTATATTAATTACTTACCTATTGAGGCTACGAAAATGTTGAAATCAATTATTAATATTTCGTAATAATCAGAATATCACAGGATAAACCGCGGCTATAATTAAAACGGTCACCGTCGGACATTGATCGCCATTTTATTTTCAACGGTGATTTTTCTAGACTGTTTGCATTTTAATAAAGTGTATTTAAACCTACATCATTGCTGCTTTAAACTGTTTCATTCTTGTGATTCAGTCTGATAATATATTTGTCTAAAACTCTTTCATTGCTGCCATTTCATTTTCACAGGTTTGCCTACAACAAAACGAGTTTGTATCTTAAAAACTGTTTCATTGCTGCAGTCTAAATTTCATCTCGATTATACATCTTTTAAATATTGTTATTTGCTTTTGAGAGATTTGATCTTGAGAGTACGTCACTTCAACTTCGCCCTTTAGAAAGCTTCCATTGTTGCTGTTTGGTCTTGAGAGATTTAATATTGATAGTAGGTACACCTCTTGTAACTGACCTCTTCATTATTGCTATTTGATTGAAGAGATTTTGATTGCTGTCGTTAGGTCTTAAGAGATTTGGTCTCTACAGTACATTCTCTTTAATACTCTCCCATTGCTGCAGTTAGGTCTAAAGAGATTGGTCTCTACACTACATCTCTTTAATACTCTCTCATTGCTGCCATTAGGTCATAAGAGATTTGCTCTGGACAGTACATCTATTTCAAACTGTTTCATTATTGCTATTTGATTTAAGAGATTTCATTGCTGTCGTTAGGTCATAAGAGATTTGATCTCAACAGTGCAAACCTTTAATATTCTCCCATTGCTGCCGTTAGGTCTTAAGAGATTTAGTCTATACAGTACATCTCTTTAATACTCTCCCATTGCTGCCATTAGGTCATAAGAGATTTAGTTTCGACAGTAGAAACCTTTAATACTCTCCCATTGCTGCCGTTACGTCTTAAGAGATTTGGTCTCTACAGTACATCTCTTTAATACGCCCCCATCGCTGTCATTTATTTTTATTGACTTTGGTCTCGATAATACATGTTTTCATCAGTAGTCTCGATAGTCTTAAGTCATTTGGTCGTGACAATACATCCCTATAAAACTGTTTCATGTGGCTTTATCTCGGTAATATAATTGTGCTAAAAGTTTTATTGCTGCCGTTTGGTTTTAAGTGAATTTCTTTAAAAAAACATAGGCTAAATAACTGTTTAATTGCTGCCAATTAGTCTTAAGATATTTAGTCTCAACAGTACATATCTTTAAAACTCTCCTAATATATTTCAATAATATATTTCTTATACATTTATTTATTTATTCCTTATACATTTTTCCTTACTGCCATTTGATTCTAAGAGATTTGGTCTGGACAGTTTACCTTTAAATGATTTGCTCTCGACAATACATCCCTTAATAACTGTTTCATTGCTGTCGTTTGGTCTTAAGTCATTTGGTCTTGGTAATACATTAAAATACTTAATACTTCTTAAATTCTGCTTATTTTTATAGGCCTTATTTTGAGTATATTAAATATCTTATGTAATATTTTATTAAAACGCTGTTGATGTATCAATATATAAAATACTTCCATGTGATATCGTTTTGATTTTAAATCTGCGTTAAACTTTTTCATTGCGTCCGTTTCGTTTTAAGTTATTTAATCTCGATAATAAATAGTTTAATAACTGTTTCATTGCTTGCATTGTTTCTGTATGATTTGACATTTCATTAACACTTTTTATATTTGGTATTAACTGGTTTGATCTCAGGAGGACATCTCTTTAAAGTTGTTTCATTCGTGTTTCTTTTCTTTGGTCCTACGAATATCTATATTCAAAGAAAATTACTGAAATTTAATTGGGTATCCTTTGATCCATTTTGGGGGACAATAGGACACCTGTTTAAACATATCGTTGTATAGTCTCCAACTTTAAAAGGGCACGTTGTCGTCATTCAACTGCGCGAAGGTCGACCGCATTGCACGTGATTCTAACGTTAGCAATTAACATTTTATTGTTGGGCCTTTGTTCAGTTTATCTGTTGACTTTGTATTCATTGACAAGAGGACTTCCCACTAAATCATAACGCTATACTAGCTAAACCCTCGGTTTCATTTAAAAAGCCTGTTCCAGTCGCAATAAAGTCAACTATTTTTCTATAAAAGTCTTCAGTGTAGCCATTAGAGAGTTAGACAAAAACAACCGTATTTCCGAGAGGAATTTTAATTTTGAAATATATTAACAGCTTTTAATTGCTAACTAGTTAATTGCGCTTTCACTTGATGATAAGTGAAGATGCAGTTTAAGGTGGAAGCGTCATAACTCCGTGGGAATTGCAGGCGGAAGTATTGGCGGCAACTTACCAGTGCAGGATTGTCATAAGGTCTGGAGGTGACCTTATTGAAATTGACGAAATCCAAAGAGTTAGAGTCTTTACCGACAGTATTGATCCAAGTTTGGAAGAAGGATCTCGAGTCTCCAAGTGCGGATGTGATCCTGGTGGAGGCGATTCGTCCTCGCCTCGAGCAATGGGTAGCTAGGCGGATCAGTTACCTTTAGGCTGGTGCAGGTACTGATCAAACATGGATGTTTCGGTACTTGCATCAGATAGCAAGACGTGAACAGTCTCCTATCTGCCATCAGTGTGGAGCACCTGTGGATACGACAGCCCAAACTGTGGCAGAATGTCCTGTTTGGGGTCCACAACATCCTCTGGTGTCCGCCCGTGCCTGCGTCGTGGTTTTTTTGGTGAAACGTGCAGTTTTCCACGCGGTTTATTGGTTTTGAGATTGCAATCGGTGAAGTCGTCGCGTTCGTATAGTGTGCCCCTCTTCCTCGAGTTACAAGAAGTGCAGCAGGTCCATGCGGCCACTGTCCAATCAGGCCCACGTGTGCCTTAGTTCTTGAACACTTTTGTGCCTGGTTATGCACAGAAGTGTTCAAGAACTATGAGGTGATGCCTTGGAGTGCCACAGAAGTGATACAGAAGACCGGCGTCACCGACAGCAGCTCTCCGCGTCGCCTTGCAGGTCATACATGCACATAGCACACAATACATGATTCATAAACACACCCTCACGTACCCAGACACCTGCCAGGGTCGTCGCCGCCCGAGGAGACCGGCGAACGGGGTTCTAGGTAGGTGCCGATTCACATCTGTTGGACCCCCTAAGTGGAATTCTCCCCAATAAAATCTCCTCCCGCCGTCTCAGGGACCGATTCAACCTGGACTTCTCCGAGTCCAGGGGTTGAAGTCAATTGATAGGGTCACGGCCGACATGAACAATAGGGACATAAGGTTCCCCGCCGAAATCGTCATTATTGGGTTCCATAATTCAATCTCCATACTATGTGTGTTTGGAAGGCGGTTCTTTTTTGGTTAAACATTTTTATTTATTTTAAAAAATGCAGACATTCCGTAATTATATTATAACAAATAAACAAATTCTGCAATTGTTTTACAATTGACTTTAAAACACGAAGGTCGTGTACATCTGCAAATATGTAATAATATAACAAGAAACGATGAGTTTGTCCCCAAAGCTATGACACAAGATGTTATTGTATTAACATTATTTCTTGTGCTCGATTCGAGTGGGTCAAGAATAACACGCCTTGTGCTAGAATAGTTGCAATGTTTAATCACTGTGGATGTTTGTATAATACAGTTATATTGCTAATCTACACTAGTATTATAAAGAGGAAACATTTGTATTTCCTATTGAAACCAACCGAAGGTGTAAAAAAATGTGCCATAAAATGTCTTTCATCGCATACGCTGTGAAAGGTATTAATGATAGGACAAAAAAATGTTTGACAATATTATAGAATATATCAATATCTACAAAAAACTTGGCGAGACCATATGTCTAACTATTGTAGTTACGTCACTATAACTACTTTTTTACATTTAACAAATTGATAGAAATGCCGATCAAAATCAGACCGTGTTATCTATACCATTTATAAATTTTTATTCAAATAGATAATTTAATATTCAAGACTGTCTCAATACCAGATGATTGCTTTTTGAATTATTGAAATCGGATATTCCATTCAAAAGATATCATGAAATTAAAATAAAAATACATGCCAGCGGCGGCCGCCACGCAGCGCATCGAGTAATTAATTTGACGAGAGAGGGGCAGTGCGGGAGAGGGGGGTTCACCATTACGAACTTGGTTACCTTACGCAGTGGACGCAAGCGACATTGAATATTTCCAGTTTTTTCAACACGTAGATATTAATGTCGTAATGGAAAGTCTACTAAGTCGGACATGTTTTATTATATTGTGATTTTTAAAGTCGTTATATCTTTTGAATGGAATGTCCGATTTTAATCATTTAAAAAGTATTTTACAGGTATTGAAACGGTCTTTTATAAAATATTATAATAAGATAAGAATTAATACAGAGATATGAATAATATTTAATATTATTTTGGGCACTTTTATTAACTTTTAAAATGCAAAAAAGTAGTAATAGTGGCATAACTACAGTAGTTAGACATATGGTATCTTGGACTTTTTTTATAGATATTAATACATTTTATAATATTGTAGAACATTTTTTTGTTCTATCATCAATAGTTTCGCGATGACAGATTTTTTGTGACAAATGATCAGTGAAAAGGCAGTTTTCTAATGTGGAAAATCTTTTTGAAATCGGTTCAATATCTTTTGTGTGAAAACGTTACAAACATACATACAAAATCACAAACCTTTCCTCTTTATAATATTAGTTATTATTTCTATGTTCTGGGGTCTTAGAACATAAAATTTAAAGGCAAGTTACTACTGATAGTAATACCAGATCAGTAATCATCGATCATTATTTGTAATAATGAAAATTGCGTGTGTCAGAAATAACACGATAAAGGGTACTAATAATTATTAATTTTAACTATTTCATTGAAAATTATAAAAAAAAGAAATAAATAGAATTTTCATAAGAAAAGGTCGATATCCAAACTAAAATATTCTTTACTTCCAGTAAACTCTTTATGTCAATGACTACCACCGGTTCACAACCTTCAGATTAGATGGCGAAGAATCCGGCAAGAAACTCCATAGGCTTTTGTTTTTATTCATGTTATATTTAATATAAATTACATTAAATATAAAAACAAATATCACACAATTATCATTATTACATATTAAAAAGACATCAGTTTTAATTTAAAGAAATACACTTAGCTTTGTATCGCAGAGCAGCCCTTTTTATGACACCACTAACTTAAAATACAATAATTCGTAGCTAACGTTGATTAAAACCTGAGCTCTCGACTAACTCTTAGGACTATACATTTGTCGTTTGGCGGCAAATATATTAATTATCTTATTTATTAAGAAACTACCATTCCCCGTCAGTATTTAATTATTACAATTTAATATAATTTTAGTAATTTTAATCGTTTATGAAACATTACACCTATTATATTGCAAATTGGCATCATTTACAATGTTTACAAATTCACCAATGGGAACGATATTGTGAAGGCCATCCTTTTCGTGAAGGTCACTCTTTCTAAGAATACGATTTAGTCAAATGACGAACCGTATCCTTTATTTAAATTATTATTTGATTTAAATTATTTTATATGTCGGAGAATAAGAGAGAACCGAGAAGCATAAAGCACAGGGGCGTAGTGTTCTCCGCCGATATCGTTATTAATTGGATCCATTATTTAATTTCTTATTCTGTGGGCGTTCATGGGTATTGTTGGTGCAATCAAACACTTTATTAATTAACTCGGTTTATAATGTTCAATCACTTAATGTTCCCGATATCAATTTACACAAACTCATTAACACTAATAGCTAGGAACGCGACAGTTGACTGCTCCGGTCGAGCCCTACTCGACAACTCGACTCCCGCCGGACTGCCACCATTGACTCTGTCCACGCCGATAGATGGCGCCAGCGTTCCACAGATATCTGCCCTCCGACATATATATACTAACACGTGCGTACAAAGTACACATGCTAGAAATGAAACTTGAAACTTGGATTTCCGAGACTAAGAAGGAGGGAAAAAGGAAGATATGTTAGGAATTTAATGAATTTAACTGTAATTAATTATTAAAAGTGTCGAAAATTAATACAAATAATTTATTGAAATATCAAATGACGGATTGTAAATAAAAATGCCACGTTAATTAAATCATATTTTGATTTAGATAGACTTTATTGCAAACGTTATTCTTTTAATAGAATATATGTTTATAGATGACCTTTCAATGCAACAGTGCTAATACTTATTGAATTCGGTTCCGGATTCACATCCGCAACCTTACTGGCAACCTCTGCCAAGGTTTTCGCACGTATATCAAAACTATATCTTAATATCATCGTAACCTATTGTACTTCAGTGTCTGTGGAATTCACTGGCGCAGTGGTACGAGGTCTTGCTTTGCTAGCAGAGGTACCGGCTTCTGGACTGGTGGGAAGCTTCGACTGTAGCTAGTTACCACCCTCCCAGCAAAAGACGTATCGCCAAAACAGAGATTTGTGTTCTGCTACGATGCTGTGTAAATCATAAGAGATATTGTCTCTTATCAGATTAGTGCGCTTTCATCTTAGACTGTATCATCAGGTCAAACTCCAAGTTGTTTTGTCGGTCGTGCTGCTTATTGGTCTAGTGCTCAGCATATTTCGGCTGAAGCCCCATCTCAGGCTAATTCAAGATTTTCTCAATATTTGGGAAGTGTGCTCCAGTCTGGGGTCCTGGGGTTGTTCCTGTCGCTTGAGTAGTTGACGTTATCCTCCACCCTAGTGCCTCTGAGAGTATGTTAAGCCATCGGTCCTGCGTCTGATCTTTCTCCACGGGTGTCGGATTGCCGTCAAATAACCACTAGACCAACAATGCAGTTTCGAGTTTGCCCTATAAGTTGTCTGTAAAAGATGACTAAATAATTAATGTATTTCATTATGTAAATATTATAAAAATTAACAGGAACTATAATATTTTTTATACAACATTGTTCGTGACCAGTTTTGGGAAAATAAAATAGATATAGCAAGTTATCCTTAAGAGATAGATATATGTCCTCATAGACTTTCTTGTAGATGTATATAACAAGAACACCCAATCATACTTTTTTGGTTATAGTTAAATAAAATAAGGCAGAATTTTCGATTAAATCTTTTAGAATAGAGTTTTCTGACACTTCCAACAATCATCGTCGTATTTCAACAAATTTACACAAACCCTCAACATATTGTATAACTAAACCTTCGTCATGAATCACTCTGTCTATTGGTGACAATGACATGAAAATCCAATCAGTAGTTTTTGAGTTTCTTGCATACAAACAGACATATGTCGCGGAAGACTTTGCTTTGTAATATGTAAGGATATAGATATAGCTCAAGCTGTTTGAATTGAACACACGCTCAAACAAATATAGTTATTTTTCAATAAATTTAAACAAAACCTACACAAATTATATACCACAACCTTCCTCAATAATCGTTCTGTCTATTAGTGAAAATAACACGATAATCTAATAAGAAGTTTTTTAGTAAATTGCGAAAAAACAAACAAATACTGCGGAAGAGTGTTTTATTATATATAAGGATATTGATACAAGTTAAGTAGTTAATTCTATTTAATTTTGCCATTAATTAGTATGATGTTCAACCAGATTATGCATAATGTAATTGGCTGGCATTAAAATTAATTGAAATGTTATAACGTGTTCAATTTGATGCATTATTTGAACCTCAATCGGAAGTTATATAATTTCTAAATTATTTGTGCAATTTGAATTGAAAATTCAGTGAACCGACATTAAAAAATACACCAATAAAAACCTTAGATTACGTTTGTCGAATAAAAATCTGAATGATCATAAAATGTGGTCAAATCTCAACCGAAACTTCCAAAACAAATTCCTCCTAAAATTGTAATTGCGATCAAAAATTGTTAGTTGTCAATGTCAAATGTCAAATGTCAAAAACAAATAAAAAAAAAATCTTTCAATCGAACATCAAAGGTTCGAAATTAAAAAAAAATTGAAAAATTTACTTTTTAATTGAATTGGATTTCTGAACGACTTTTAAATTTAATTGATTTCTAAACAACAGGACGTACATCCATTTGATGTACGTCCTGTTGTTTGTAGGTATAGTTTCTAGCGGAAAGCCGTATTGTTGTTTTTGCTACATTTTAAACGTTTACTGGCCCATTGGTCTAGTGGTTAGCTTGTTCGATTACAGACATGAGGTCCTGGGTTCTATTCCCGGCTCGGGCCAAATCGAAATGGATATTGAGTTTTCTATTAAGATTTTCTCAATATTTGCCCGAAATTGAGAAGTTGGCGATGTGATCCAGCCCTGTGCCTGACCTCTCTCCGGTCACATCAGCATATGAGAGTGCAGGAATAGAGAGTGCACTTGTCTACTATGCCTGCCAAACCGCACTGGAGCAGCGTGGTGGGTCTATGCTCTGAAAACCCTTTCTAATATGAGTGTGGAGGCCCATGCGCAGCAGTGGTACGTTAATGGGCTGCTACTTACCTTCTTCCATTACTGGAACTTCCCTGGACTTCCACAATTAATTCAAAACCAAAATTGACCAAATCAATCCAGCCGCTCTCGAGTTTTAGCGAGACTAACGAACATCAATTGATTTTTATATATGCAGAAAAATTGTATACGAGATTTCAATTTATAAAAAAAAATGGTTAGTTAAATAGATAAAGATGAAATATGTTGAATAATAAAGACATGCTCTTAACGCGCTTACTTGCTAAACCACTAACGTTTGTCAGTCGTATCTGCGTTCCGTGATAGTTCTTCAAATAGTTCTTAGTGTTATAAAGACTGATGTTAACTTTTATACTCTCTACTATTTTAATATACACAACTCGCACTATACTAATTAATTCACTATTTGAATACAAACAATTTAGCACTAACTCTCTTCTTCACAAAATTGTTCCGTTCGTATAAGTCACCTCGTATTGCATAACATTTTGTAATATTGCACAAAGTTTTTGGTTTTTTAAGTGTTGTCCCCCAACTATCTATAGTATAACATTAGAAATTAGCAAATAAGAAGTCAGTAAGTCTTTTATTTAGTAAACCAGTGATACTATAGTTCGTTGTGAGCCAAGGTGCACGCAATAATACATACACATACATAGCATCACGCCTCATTCCCATAGGGGTAGGCATAGACCACGTCCTTCGACTTGCCACGATCCTTGCATATCTCCTTCGCTTCTTTCAATCTCATTAAATCTTTCATACAAGTTCGTCGGTTTAGAGTACTCTTGACCTGGCCGTTATTTAAAATGTCCTGGATTTGGTCCATGAACGTTCGCGTTAATCTTCCCCTTCCAACTTTCGCATTCACTCTTGACTCATAAATCCTTTTGTCAGTCTCCGTTCACTCATCCACTCTACATGCCCAAACCATCTAAGCATACCTTTCTCGATTTTTTATACCACAACGTTCTCTTATCACACAATGTCTTACTCTGTCACTCAGTTTTAATCCACACATACTTCTCAACGCTCTCATCTCTACCGCATTTATTTTACTTTTGTGATTCTTCTGCCATACCCAACTTTCACTACCATACATAAGTGTTGGCACCAACACTCCAGCATGCACTGCCAGTCTAGCCCTTTGAGACACCATCTGGCTATTCATAAAAGCGTGCAGAGCACCATTTACCATATTCCCTGCATTCACTCTCCTTTCAATATCACTTTCACATGTTCCATCTTTTGTAAATTTAGATCCCAAGTATACAAATTCTTTCACCTCTTGCACTTGTTCCTCATCTATCAAAATATTGCCAGTCATCATAGATTCATCTCTTTCAAAAAGCATAACTTTCGTTTTGTTTGCATTCACTTTCATTCCTTTCTCTTTCAAAGCTTTATTCATAATATTTACAATCTCACGTAACTCATTAGCGCTCTGTTCTAAATCCCGCTTGTATGTCCCATATTTTCTCATCAGTTTCATTAATATACTCGTAGCATACAATTTCCCGACGACACTAAGAAGGCTGATACCGCGGTAATTTTTGCACTCCTGCTGTGACCCTTTTCCTTTATATAGAGGGACAATTACAGCCTTGCTCCAATCTCTTGGGACTTGACCTTTCTCCCAGCATATATTGAAAAGGCAGTACAGCTGAGCAGCCACAATACCGCGGCCAGTCTTCAGCATCTCGACTGACACTCTGTCATACCCAGCAGCCTTACCTGATTTCATACCTTTCATCGCTTTTATATACTAATATTAGTATGGATAAGATTATAAAAGCGAAAAAACGCAATATCTTAAAAAAATACATAAATTTGCTCCTAAGTAGAAATACTAAAGAAACGGGAATTTAGCGAAATATAACGCCATTCTTAAAGTATAATTTAGTGTGGAATTTGGTGAAATGTAGAAGCATTTGTTAGTGACGAGGGTCGCGTCATGACGCGGGCACCAGTTATAAACTTAACAACCTATTTCGCCCTGATCGTATTCAATTTAGTTGGACCGTTTGAATTGTTAGTTAACACAATGAACTTGCAGCGACAAAGCTCAGATTATCTTCTTAAAAGTACAGTTAAATTTAACAAAGAATTATACAATATAACCTCGAGTTATTGAAACTGAGGGTACTTAGAAAATATTGATTATAACAACTTCTTACAATCTGTTACTGTCGAGTGGGAATTAAGTGGGTAAGGTAAGAAGTAAGTAGCAGCCCATTAACGTCCCACTGCTGGGCACAGGCCTCCTCACTCATATGAGAGCGGGTTTTTAGAGCATAGACCCACCACGCTGCTCCACTGCGGATTGGCAGGCATAGTACTCTCTATTCCTTCACTCTCATAGCCCGATGTGACGGTAATTCGACACAACCGGAGAGAGATCAGGCGCAGGACCGACGGCTTAACGTGCTCTCCGAGCCACGGGGGTGGATCACACCGCCAACTTCCCAACTTCGGGCTAATATTGAGAAAATCTTAATAGAAAACTCAATATCCATTTTTGAATTGGCCCGACCCGGGACTCGAACCCAGGACCTCATGTCTGTAGTCGAACATGCTAACCACTAGACCAATGAGGCAGTCATTAAGTGGGATTAACTTGGAATTAAACAGATATTACTTTAGGGTGAAGTGCTCTGAAGATCATAAATTGGAAAAGCATCGTTAAAGTATATTTTGCATTAGCTCTAATTATCGGAATTGCATCAAGTGGAGTGTAAATAACAATTAACACATAGAGACAGCGTTCCAAACAAACTCATTAATCGAAGTATCGGTCCGTGGAAATGAAACTGATTAGTTTTCAGTCAGTAGAGAGTTTATGTGTTAAATGGGAACTGCATAAAGTTGGAGTTAGAAAGTTTATGCTCGACTGTATTTAACACGCTTTTAAGCTTCGCCTCTATCATTATATATAATAAAACTAAGTGCTTCTACCTATGTCAATATGTTCGCGATAAACTCATTTATTATTGAACGAATTTCCCTGTGATTTTCACCAATAGATAGTGTGGTTTTTGAGGAAGGTGTACGTATATATTTTGTCAAAGTTTTGTGTGAATTGGTGGTCATGGCGACAATTCTTGGAAACGATAGAAAAACCGCCTGGAGCGCCCATCGAAAACACTGCCTATGCCCATAAAGATACAATAAAATATTGCATCTTTGAGGGTATAGAAACATTCTATCTCCTAAAACTAATGGGCACGTACAATTTAATACAATATAAAGAAGTTTCAGCATTTCTATAAAAACAGTCCTAATACCAATTTGAAAATATGGTATTTAACTTTGGGGATATACTAAACCTAGCGTATTGCAAATAATACAAAAATTACCATAATAAAGTATATAGCGAACTCAATATAGAGCTAGTTAATAAGAACATCGAAACGTTTGACAAAGCTCATCATTGAAGACTTCGCGTGAATCTTGAAACTGCTAAACTTCTGAATGCCATCCAAATAAAGGAAAGACTTAAAAGAACGAAACTTCTTGAGTTGGAGAAACTGGTATTTTTCAGCAAGAACTCCAAAATAAACATGAACTCAGCGTAGACATTGGACTCTAAACTTAAATAAAATTAGTTCATTTCAAATAAATTACGTCATTTTTTTCAACTCCTGTACAGTGGAAGAAATGAAGAGGACAATAAAATTTACGTGGAATAAACACTGGGCTTTGATAGAAGTTTTTAAAGAAAATCTGTCAATTAATATCAAAACCAAAAATCAAACAGCTCAAAAAATATCAACGAGGAATAAAATGAAGTTTTTTAACCTGCAACTGAAAGACAGAGCGACTTGAGTTTAAAAAAAAAGACCAAGGCTAAGGATGTCATGAAGCTCGTACTGAGAAATGGAACATGTTGGCCACATCTAAAGTATCAAAGACTGGTACCCATGAAACTCCAAACGGAAGCAAGGTGGACCACTAAAAGATGATGCAATGACCTCACAAGAGTAGCGGGAAAGACGTGAAATAGAGGTGGTTTTCTTTATAGAGGAGGGTTTTTTATTGAATAATTAACAATACAAATTTAGGTTTTGTAATTTAATTAACTTACTAATCAGTACGTTCCTTGCATATCTCCTTCGCTTCTTCCATTCTCATTAAACCTTTCATACATGTTCGTTTCTTTAGAGTACACTTGACCTGGCCCTTGTTTAAAATATCCTGGTTTTGGTCCAATAACGTTCGCCTTGATCTTCCCCTTCTAACTTTCGCATTCACTCTTGACTCATAAATCACTTTTCGTCAGTCTCCTTTCATTCAATCTTTCTACGTGCCCAAACCATCTAAGCATACCTGATCCGCCGGCCGTGAATCTGGCATGGACCCGACCCTGGAGCCGGTTCATGAAGGTCCAGGTCGAGTCGGTAGGAAAATGTTAAGGGGAGAATCCACCCAGGTGTCGGTCTTCCAGCGTCGATCTCCTTGACGGCGATGAGCCCTAACAGATGAATGATCACGTGAATGTGTATTTGTAAGTGTGTGTCTTTGTGGAACGTGTCTGTAACCTGCCAAGGCGTCCAAAGCTGTTGTAGGCAACGCCGGTTCTTCTGTTCCACTCCAAAATCACACAGGCAGTTCAACTGCGGCCACCGCGTGGGCGAAATAACCTAGCCGCGCTATGACCCGCCGCCTTTCACTTATTCTGCCCCGTCACCATGCGACTTCTGTACTACGAGACCGATAATCTATAGACTATATTGCTCTATGCTCATAGAGCAGCGCGGAGGCGCCCTCTCGTGTCGTATACGGACGCCTCCCAATAAACCAGTGCATTAGTACGTCGGAAAACTTGCAGATGGCGCGAGTACACTCCTTCCGAGGCACCAATGGCTGGCGCCAGTTGGCGCGAACAATACCTTTCTCAATTTTAGTCACTACATCTTCTTTTATACCACAACATTCAGTAAATTCAAAAAGGAAAACAATAAATTAACCTCTAAGGCTAGACCGTAATCTTATGTTATAAAGCAACAAAAGTTTACTTAAAATCGATGTTAAAAGCTATGTATATAAATAAATGATGATAAAACAAAATAAAAGACGGCGTAAGTAAATTGTTCCTTCACAACAGAAGTTTGAAATGTGTGAAAGCATATGATGCTGACGAGGGTCGTCGCGGCCCGCTGCGGGTAACTGTTTGAAAGTTTGCGTCTAATCTCTAGATTGGACTTATCAGTCTAACACCGCTAAGCTAAATTGAATAGTGCCTTGTTTAATTTGGCTGAGTGCTTTTAACTAACACAATATTGAAGTTACAAGAGCAACTGATTTACTAGCTAATTAATACAGCTTATTTGTTTTTATTACTTGAAACATCAGACAGGGCTGTAGAGGGTTCGGTTGGGTTTAGTCGGTATTGCAAGGCTCCCTCTTCGATTTCAATGTATCTTTATAAAATTAAACCTAAAGGGCATATGGGTTGTCTGATTTTATACCCTGCGTCTTCAGAGTTGGAAACCTCAAGGCTTTCAATGTATGTTATCTTTCCCACAATTTTACCCTGGACTCCCTGACTTTCCCGTTGTTACATTAAATTATTTCACGAACCACCAATTCACCAATATGAAGAGGTTCGTCTTAGTGGTCAACTGACAATTAGCTAAAATTTAAGAAAGTCAGAGTTATCGGTGTTGGTTTTGAGCTGCTTCTTCTTCTTCGTCGTTTTAGTTGTGAAATACTGTTACTTGGTATTCCCGCTGTCTCTTGTCTCATTACAGTTGTCGCAAAATCACAGTCGATGATAGCTTTATATTTAGCTTCTTTAGGATTGAGCTGATTCAGCACCACTTTTCAAGGTACTATCATAAGATTTACTACAGCATCTCTATTACTTGAAGAGAACGACTCTATATCTGATCTTTCTGCGCTGTTCTATTGTCTTTGATCCGTATGTATACATTAAAATCTACAACAATGAATGTAGTGTCTTCAACAAAGTTTATGCCATTAAAAGCTGTTACATCCTGGAGCTTTGCCAAATGCATTTGTCTTCTTGAGAAATATTATATGTTTGAATTCAATTGTTTCCGACTTAACAATTCCCAACCGCTTTGTGTTTCACACCTAAGTGTCGCAGTAAATCGAACATTGTTAGTTTTCGTACATTGTTTAAAGATCCACTGTGATTTAAAGTGGAAACAAGACAATTGTTTCTGGATATGGAGACGTGCCATTAAGGAATTTTGAGTGAAGTTATTGTAGTGAAAAATTGAGGTGTACTCTATTTACTTTATTGCTGAACTATGTTACTAACTAATTACTAACTATCTATAGAAACTATCTCACTGCACCAAAACAGATATAAATTTCTGCTGGATTGGCGAGTCTAGTATTCCCGCTGGCATTTTCAGGATACTGTTGGAGCTCGAGCGCAGTCTTGCCAGGAGGGATGACGTCCTCTTTCTTATGATGGCATAAAAGTAATCCGTTCTCTCCTACGCAAACATGCTTGAAGCTGAGCAAAACCGCGGCAAACCCAACATCCTGAAGCCATTAATGTATTGTATCCTTAATGTGTCTAGCGACTTCAAAGTGTAGTTTACCCACAGACTCCCGGCGTAAAAGGTTTGACAATACGCTTTAAATAATGTTATTTTAGCCTCTTTACCTTTACCTTACTGATAAGGCTCTTCTTTCCCTCTCAATGTCTATCTGATCCGTAAGTTCCTCCGTAACATAGTGTCCTAGGTATTTAAACTGGGTTACTCTTCTTAACGGAGTCCCATTTAGAGAAATCCTAGGTTCATATTGCACATGTTTACTGGGGGCCTTAAAAACCAGATATTCGCTTTTTGCTACATTATAAAGTAGGCCATGTTGTCTGCCCGGTGTTCAAAAGAAAAAGAAACTGCAATTTGATCTTCTTCACCCTTGTTGAATGGCTTTCAGGTGTGCCAATTGAGCACAGATTATCTCGCCAATGTCAAGTTTACTGGAGAAGACACAAAGGAAAATCGTTACGAAAAGTTGTTTTGAAGTTGCCTATTACTTCCACAGACTATATTGAATGTGTTTATAGATTATAATTATGTTTGATATTGGGGATTAGGTTTTAGGGCTTGACTGAATCTACTATAAATTTATCAAGAGATAGAAAGAAAAGAAAGAAAAAGAACTTTATTCTGCATTGTATGTAGGAGGAAAACAATCTAAGAAATAAATGACTAACACCATATCTATATCTATAAAAATAAAATAATATTAAAAAATACCTTAAAAACAAGCTACAACGCAGAAAAGGTCTGCAGCTCAGCATAAAAGCCGTGCATCCGGCTGCAGCCCGACGCACGACGCTGATTTTCAGCTGCAGCCTATAAAATGACGCCACGGATGCGCAACTGAGTTTCTTTATAGACTTTTTTTTACATACGTGTCCAAATAAATACATTAAAATTATAACAGTAACATTTAAATAATAATGTGCTTAAATATGTGTATAAGAATATATATATG
>JACTOM010000282.1:94138-108063 GCA_015832385.1 Elymnias hypermnestra | reverse complement strand
ACTTCTGAACCTTTTTTACTCTAAAATATGGCATTACAAGTTTGTGTTTATTTCTTGTATTAAAATTATGTGTTTCGCTCCTTTTGCTGTATAAATGAATATTATCACGGATGTATAAAATGTTATTTAATATATATTGCGACGGTACTGTGAGAATAGATATTTCTTTGAATTTTTCTCTTAATGAAACGCGAGATCCCAATTGGTATATGGCACGTATTGCTCTTTTTTGTAAAATGAAGATAGTTTCAATGTCCGCCGCCTTCCCCCATAACAGTATCCCGTAACACATAATGCTATGAAAATAAGCGAAATACACCATTTTAGCAGTTTCAACATCAGTGTATTGCCTCACCTTCCTAACAGCAAATGCAGCTGAACTAAGTTTGCTTGCCAGAGTCTTAATATGGGCACCCCACTGAAGCCCTGAGTCTAACGTTATTCCTAAGAAGACTGTAGATTTAACTATATTTAGCGGACTATTATTTATTTTGATATTTTTACAGACTTCTTTTGCATTTGGCAACGCGAATTCAACGCACTTAGTCTTTGCCGAGTTCAACATCAAGTTATTAACAGAAAACCAACGTGAGACCTGTGACAGGGTACTATTTACATCGTCATAATTATCTACATTTCTGTCTACTTTAAACAGCAACGAAGTGTCGTCAGCAAATAGGACTATATCACATTTGTCTTTCACATGGTACGCCAAATCATTTACATATATTAAGAACAAAAAAGGGCCAAGGATTGAACCTTGTGGGACACCCATTTTTACAGGTGATCCTAACGACTCAACACCGTTTACAAAGACCTTTTGAATTCTATTTTGAAGATAAGAGCTTAACAAATTAAGTGCTCCATCCCTCACACCATAGTGACTAAGTTTAAGTAAAAGAGTGCTATGTTCTACACAATCAAAAGCCTTAGAAAGGTCGCAGAAAATTCCTAATGCATTTTGGGACTTTTCCCAAGCATCAAAAATGTGTCTCGAAAGAGACACGCCCGCATCAGTAGTATTGCGACCTTTTCTAAATCCATATTGTTCAGGATGAAACAGGCTATGGGCACTAAAATGTTCTAGTAGTTGTGTGAGTATAATTTTTTCAAAAACTTTACTTAGGGTTGGCAACACAGAAATGGGACGATAGTTATTAGGGTCAGATTTATCACCCGATTTAAACAAGGGGACAACTTTACTTTGTTTCATAAGATCAGGAAAAATGCCAGAGTCTATGCAATTATTGAAAAGGGTTGCTAAGTGCGGGCTAATACAGTCAATAATTGGAAGAAGAACTTTAACTAACATTCCCCATATATCGCCTGTATTTTTAAAATTTTATTCTTAGAATGTTAAAATTTTATTCTTAGAATTTCTAATATTATTTTTAATATGCATATTATTCATATTATTCATATTAATGTATTTGTAAGTTTGTTTTGAAGGCGGTTCTTTTTTTGTTAAAATTTATATTTAATTCTTGATTTTTAGTGAATCTGAAGTAAACCAACAAATTTGTCTCAAAATGTTTACATCTACAAACGTGTTGCTCATATACACTCCCGGGATCGAACCCGAAACCCTTATACCACCGCTTCACACATAATTCACCTTACAAATATTGCAATGCGGCAACAAACGTAAGGTCATTAGCATTTGATTACAGACAGTTATAGATTTTGCCAGAAAATCACACTCTTACTGTAAGCCATTGAGGAGTTCCATTGATCTTCATATGTAACTACGACTAACACTTGACCATACCGAAGTTACGGTAGGCGACTCAAGTATCTGGATAGCTTATAGAAGATTCTGCCGAGTATCGTTCATTTGCTCCTAAGAATTGAAGAGTTCCGTCACTTTGTCATGGATTCCATCATCAGAATCTAACCAAAATATCACAAAACAACCCTTAAACCCAACGAAATCGGTTGGCGTGAACTTGATTTATTCGTCCATTTGTCGCGCACATGCTTACGCAAATTTAAGACTTATCCGGTTTTGTCATGGATGCCATCATCAGAACTGGTTTTAAAGAAAATGAGGCCCTATGACGAGCACCACCTTTCATTGAAAAATAAATCATCAAAATCGGTCCACCCAGCCGGGAGATATGAGGTAACAAACATAAAAAAGTACAGACGGAATAATAACCTCCTCCTTTTTTTGAAGTCGGTTAAAAGGGATGAAACACACTTGTATTTTATTCTTTTATTTTGAACAGTAAATTGTGTCATTAGAAACAAAGATGGCGGACTGCCAGATGCATTTCCCTTGTTTCGTTGGATACATTTTTCAACTGAATTGTTTTATATTTTCTATCCACTTGCAACAGTTTTGTCTTCCATTAGTAATGGCTCAAAAGGTGTAAACCTTTGAAGACAGACTAGAGTGAATGACATTTGTACTGTAATAAATAATATTAGATAACAATTTTTTATGTAACATTCTCTTAAATAAATCTACTGATAGAGTGAGCTCTCTCTCTCTCGGACTTTTGTCCCATTACTCGGGCTAAGCCTCGAGCATCCCGCGGATGCTCGGTAATTCTTTTAGCCCGTAGTATCAAACGGGCTGGTTCCCGCCCGCAATGCCAGCGGGCCCATCTAGGTCTAGTCCATTGAGGGCAATCCGGGTGTAGACACTGAGCCGTCATCACCCACGTCGGATGTTAGTGACAGCAGAAGCTCACGAGGTAAAGGGCGCCCAGTCTTTGCCACTCTAGGATGATGGCTGGCAATCCCATGGAGGTGTGAGTGCGGGGAGTTATCAGCTATGCGGAACATCCTCTTTGGCAGCTGGCGGACAAACACCTCCACGGTGTATTACGTCATTCCTGACATACCTCGGAGCTCCTACTATCATACGTAGGCTCTTGTTCATAGAATGAGCGAAATCGGCTATCATAAAAAAGGTTATATTGTGCCAATCTTAAAAGATAGATATTTGTTGTTTAGGACTTTTTTTTACATCTTTTAAAGAGGAATAATTCACTCATACATAATTGTTGTATAACTTTAACCGTTTAGTTAGTACACGCAATTAAAGATTGAACTTGGTACCTCATGCATATTTAATAATTATAACATTAACAAATCACTTTCAATATTAAACATACAGACAATTCATAGACAACGGAATTAAACAATAATTGATACAGTTTCTAACTATTTGATTCGCATTAATGCATAGGAAAAAATGTACGAAATATAGTATAAACAATCTCGCTTTCCTCTAGAAACTATTCCTATCTGTCAAAACATTTGACGTTTGTAGAGTCGTTCAGAAATCAAATTAAATAGAAATGCGAAAGTGAAGCTTTTTTTATTTGTTATTGAGAAATTAAATTAAATTTAAAAGATCACTTATATGGATTTCGTTTGTTTTTGACATTTGACATTGACAGCCAACAATTTCTGAACGCAACTATAATTTTTGGCGGGAATCTGGGCGTAAAGGTAGCGTTGTTTTCATTGCGAATTATTTTTGGTTTGGTTAAGTTTTGACCTCATCTTTTACTAAACTTGAAAAATTCTGGTGCTCTGCACGCCTTTATGAATAGCCAGATGGTGTCTAAAAAGGCCGGACTGGCTGTGCATGGAGGAGTGTTGGTGCCAACACTTATATATGGTAGTGAAAATTGGGTATGGCAGAAGAATAACAAAAGTAAAATAAATGCGGTGCGGTTGAGTAGAGACCGTTGTGGTATAAAAGAAGATGTAGTGACTGAAATTGAGAAAGGTATGCTTAGATGGGTTAGGCATGTAGAGAGAATGAATGAGAAGAGACTGATAAAAAGGATTTATGAGTCAAGAGTGAATGCGAAAGTTGGAAGAGGAAGACCAAAGCGAACGTCCCTGGACACAAATCCAGGACATTTTAAATAAGGGCCAAGTCAAGAGTACTCTAAACCGACGAACTTGTATGAAAGATTTAATGAGAATGAAAGAAGCGAAAGAGATATGCAAGGATCGTGGCAAGTGGAAGGACGTGGTCTCTGCCTACCCATATGGGAATGAGGCGTAATACTACCCACTTAAATCTAATAAGTCCTTTTTGTAGCAAATTCAATTTAGATATAAGAAGGCCTTTATTTCATGAGTCCCAATCCTTTTACCTTTGACATTACTCTAGATTACAATAGAACTGTTTTCTTTTATGTATTTTGATTTATTGTCAGTGTTATATACTAGTATAACCAAATAATCATAAATTTCTGCTGGGCTGTATGTCTTGTCACAATTAAATTATATAAGTTCATCAGGATGAGTATCTTGTGGTTCCTTTTTAGAACTTTGTAAATTCAGATTTTTATAGTTAAATTGTCTTTTGATATCATCATCATATGTATAACAGAATATGATAAAAGGAGTAGATGTGACAATTCAAAGGTGTTTTAAAAGACTACTTGAGTAAAAACTGATAGACAGAGAGAAAATACTGTTGCACATAATATAAAAAGAAAAATACAAACTAAGAGACTTATAATTATGATAGAAGCGTTTAAAGGCGGTCTTATTGCTGCAAACAATATCTTCCAGACAAACTTATGTTATTTTTATTAAACGTTTTCTTTCGTTGATAAACGCAATGATGAATTTAACTTGGCAATTGAATACATAAATAGTAATTATTTATTAGTAGAAATCATCACGTAATGATCTCTCCATTCTAGTCTCAATTCTGTCTTTGTGTCTTTTCAATGGATAAAATGCCGTAAAAACACAACTACGAATTAGAAATGCCATTTAGTTACATGTGTATTATACAAATGTAACTTAGAAGTGCTTATCTTGTTAGTAGAAATGGTCACATAATGATAAAGCGTTATGCCGTCTACATCAACTGACCCTGTCGGAGTGAAATAGTTTGTGGAACGCTGGCGCCATCTGTCTATGGCGTGGGACAGAGTCAATAGTGACAATCCGGCGCGCCGTCGGCCACCTGCCACGAGTGTGGTGCTCCTGTAGATACAACGCACCACACGGTGGCCGAATGTCCAGCTTGGGAACCTCGGCTTCATCTTCTGACATCGCTTATCGGTATGGATATACTAGCATGTATTACGAGTATAGGAACTGTTGCCACCTTCAGCGAAACTATATATGTCGGAGTGCAATAGTCTATGGAACGCTGGCGCCATCTGTCAAAGGGGCAAAGTTAATACGTGGCAGTCCAGCGCGTCTATCGCTAGTTCTCGGGTGACGGTCCGCCTGAGCGGTCGGCTATTGAAACTGTCGCGTTCCTAGCTATTATTAATGAGTTTGTGTAAATTGATATCGAAAACATTAAGTGATTGGACATTATAATCTGAGTTAATTAATAAAGAGTTTGATTGCACCAACGCCCACAGTATGTAAATTGAATTATGGATTAATGACGATGTCGGCGGAAAACCCTATGCTCCTTTATGCTTCTCTTCTCTCTTATTCTCCGACATATATAAAATAAAATAAAAATAAATAAAATAAGCCTTTATTCTACTACCTTAGATGATAACGTTACAAATAATTCATGCCATTACAATAATTTATAAATAGTTCAATTAAAATTACAATACTAATACTACTATTTCATTCTAATGCTATTGTTGCGGACGGGAGCAGCGAGCCTAGCAAGTCGCCGGCGGTGACTAATTCTGATTGGTCAACCGCCGGCGACCCCCCTCCCGCACCTACCTCAGCACCCGCGATTGCCCTTTCTCCCGCTCGCCCGACCGCATGTGGCTATCGGGTGGGAGATTTGTATAAAAGGGCACTCCCATGATTCGATCGGATACATTTCGCCTTAGACTCCTGAGCGGAGTAGATCAGTATTAAGCGCGACTTGTGACTATCGAACCAGAACTCTGCGAAACGAACAACTGAACATCCAAACCCGCAAGAACTGAACGACCCAAGCACGAACACGGACGACCGAACCACCAAACCTTGAAGACCCAAGCAACGAAGAACTGAAGATCCGAAGTGAACACCGAACCCGCAAAATCAAAGCACCTGAACCAATACAATCCACTGAACCCGGAGGGGTTCGTCTGAACTTGAATCCTTCCCCAACAGCTATATTTATTATTATCATTATTTAATTACTTTTTTCTTTAGCTAGAAATCGCCTCTTGGGCGTAGGCCTCCCCTAGTTTCTTCCAAGTATCGCGGACCCGACTTATAGTCATCCATCCTGGTCCTACCTTTTGAGTAAAGATATCTCTCCATCTTATATTTTGACGTCCTTGTTTTCTTTTCTCTCGGCACCCATTCTGTTAATTTTTTTGATTAACGGCAGTTGTCCATTCTGGAGATATGTCCTGCCCATTTTTCCGACATCTAAGCTTTTAAGCATTATTAAACATCTACCTAATTAAAGAAAATTGTGGAAAATTCAAAGAGAAATACGATACAAAGGCGGACCGTTTTGTATATTGATTCAATTGAAAGTCAATCCCCGTGAATCCTATTCTAAAAATACACACTGCAGCGAAGAACTCGTAAAATCCCGAATAATAACTTTCGTCGAATAAAGCCTCGGGTTTTCCACTAGGCTTTTATAATACCAGAGACAATGGCGCCTTCAAAATCATTAATTCAGTCTCGTAAAAGATAACTGTTAGGATGACTAGGACTCTTAGGGCATTGCTTTTAAGGGAATGAATTTTATAGGTACACCAGGTTTACTATAACCATTTAGGAGTATGTGTTACTTCTTTTACAATATGAGTTTTTGACTCATGAACAGTTCGTCCTTATAAATTTATAAATATAATGGTTAGGATGAATAAGACTCAAGGGAATAAATTTTATAATGACACTAAGAAACCTTACCTTGCTACGATGTTTATCAATCTGTTATTATTTATTTTACATTGAGTCTTGGACTCCTGAACAGTTCGGACTCGTAAATAGAACGGATTAGGATGTGAAAGACTTGGAGCGAAATAGAGAAATTAATTTTATAGTGACACTAAAAAAAGCTACCACGCCTTATTCAATGCGTTATTATTACTTTCGTGTTATTCAAGTTTTCTGTTACAATGTGAGTCCCTGATTCCTGAAGATGTCGGCCTTATAAATATAACGGTTATGATTTGTTTCAAGCATTGGAATCTCTCTATGAGAGTGTTTATGCTTGTGTCAGAATAAACGGGGCGTAAGCGTGGTTTCCAGTCGAAAGAGGTGTTTCACAGGGATGTGTTGCGTCACCATGGCTGTTCAACCTATTCATGGATAAATGTTTGACAGATTTAAGAGAAAGTATGAATGGGTTAAGACTGAATGAATTACTCATCAAATGTTTACTCTACGCTGATGATCAAATAATACTTGCATCATCTGCTAATGAGCTACAGGAGATGGTAAACATTATGAATGAAACATTGAAAAGGAAAGGAATCAAAGTGAATGTAAACAAAACGAAAGTTGTGCTTTTTGAAAGAGATGAATCTATGATGAATGACAATATTTTCATGGATGGGGAACAAGTGTAAGAGGTGAAAGAATATGTATACTTGGGATCTATATTACCAAAAGATAGAACGTGTGAAACTGATATTGAAAGGAGAGTGAAAGCAGGGAATATGGTAAATAGAGCTCTGCACGCATTTATGAATAGTCAGAGTATGGCAGAAGAAGCATAAAAGTAAAATAAATACGTTAGATATGAGAGCGTTGAAAAGTATGGATTAAAACTGAGTTACAAAGTATGAAAAATAACGTTGTGGTGTAAGAAGACTAATGAAAAGAGAAAATGAATAAAAGGAGACTGACAAAAAGGATTTATCAGTTGATGGTGGTGAATGGGAAAGATGGAAAAGGAAGACCAACGCCAATGTTCCTAGACCAAATCCAGGACATTATAAATAAGGGCCAGGTCAAGAGTACTCTAAGCCGACGAACTTGTATTAAACAGATAAGGATCGTGGCAAGTGGAAGAACGTGGTTTTTGCCTACCCCTATGGGAATGAGGCGTGATGCTATGTATTACAAACATTGTGAAATTCTGCAGGTAACACTGCAAGTCACAGTTAGTTCTTTTAAATAAATATTCCACTATCTTGCTACTAGTTGATCCGTTAAATGTTATCTCCCATTAATTCACGCACAGATGAATATTACATCAATAGACATACCTAAAGTCAAAGTATAACTAACTTCGACAGTTTCGCCTCAACTTGCGGTTTTGTCTCGTACAGTTCTGAATAAATACAGTTCGCTAACAAGTTCGCGATATAGATATGTGAAAACAAAGGGGGGAGAGATTTATCGTCTTAGAAACACGAGTTTCGTTGTTACATTTTTGTTATAGTAAGAGTTTATTGCTTGATTATTGACTTTCATACAAGTTAAAGCTTAATTGTATTCTCATTTGAACATATAGTCAACTATGATCTGATTAGATCTCACTCGTTGGAGAGACTGACTTATAGTAGAGGCTCACTCGTTGCAGACTGACCATAATAGAGATTCACTCCTAGGAGAGCTTCACTTGTTAGGAAGACTGACTCATAGTAGAGATTCACTCATAGGAGAGACTCGCTCATTGAGGAGACTGACCATAATAGCGATTCACTCGTAGGAGAGCCTCACTTGTTGCGGAGACTGACTTATAGTAGAGATTCACTCATAGGAGAGCCTCGCTCATTGATGAGACTGACTCATAGCAGAGATTCACTCATAAGAGAGACTCACTCATTAAGAAGACTGACCATAATAGCGATTCACTCCTAGGAGAACCTCACTTGTTGGGGAGACTACTCACACATAGGGGAGCCTCACTCGTTGGAGAGGCTGACATATAGTAGAGATTCAATCATAGGAGACACTCACTCATTGATGAGTCTGACTCATAGTAGAGATTTACTCATAAGAGAGACTCACTCATTGAGGCGACTGACTCATAGGACAGCCACACTCATAGGACAGTATTACTCGTTGAGGAGGCTGACTCATAGTACAGACTCGCTCATATGAGAGACTTGACTCATAGTAAAGACTAAGTTATAGGAGAGAAACCACACGTCTCGCCAACTAGACCATTACAGTTAATTTCAACTGTAACAAATTATGAATCCGTGTTCACTTGTAGCATAAATGTATGCAAACATTATTTTTCGTGAATGCAATTTCCATTTTCCTCGCGAAAATGTCTCCTCAAAGGGGAAAAGAGATTCAAATTCATTTCCCTCACTCCAATGTAATTAGAGTTGCTAGTTTAAATTGTAAATTCATTCAATTTTGACCGACTTAAATATCAAAAAGATTATAATGCAATTGACTTTAGTTATCATTAAAAAGACCTGCATTTAAAGTATTTAACTTAATATTATCGTGACAGAATTGAAATAGAAAGAGAAATGATATTGCAATATATTCTAAGGATTTTAATCTCATATTTGGTTAAAATATCCTAGCTAAGTGTCTCCTTTCGCACTGTACACGAATTTTCCCAAATTCCCATATCAGGAACAGCGCGGGTAACACTGCCGGGAGCAGCTGGTATACATATGTTATTAAATAATGTTAAATTTATATTGAAAAGGCCACCGTGAGATAATATCAATCGACATCAAAATGTCTGTACGAAAGCTTTTTAACTAAGTGTCTCCTTTCGCACTGTACACGAATTTTCCCAAATTCCCATATCAGGAACAGCGCGGGTAACACTGCCGGGAGCAGCTGGTATACATATGTTATTAAATAATGTTAAATTTATATTGAAAAGGCCACCGTGAGATAATATCAATCGACATCAAAATGTCTGTACGAAAGCTTTTTAACTAAGTGTCTCCTTTCGCACTGTACACGAATTTTCCCAAATTCCCATATCAGGAACAGCGCGGGTAACACTGCCGGGAGCAGCTGGTATACATATGTTATTAAATAATGTTAAATTTATATTGAAAAGGCCACCGTGAGATAATATCAATCGACATCAAAATGTCTGTACGAAAGCTTTTTAACTAAGTGTCTCCTTTCGCACTATACACGCATTTTCTCATATTCCCATATTGAGAACAACGCGGGTAACACTGCCGGGAGCAGCTAGTATACATCTAGTATCAAATAATGTTGAATTTATATTGATAAGTCTACTGTCAGATAATATAAATCGACATAAAAATGTCTGTACGAAAGCTTTTTAACTAAGTGTCTCCTTTCGCACTATACACGCATTTTCTCATATTCCCATATCAGGAACAACGCGGGTAACACTGCCAGGAGCAGCTGGTATACATTTAGTATCAAATAATGTTGAATTTATATTGATAAGTCTACTGTCAGATAATATAAATCGACATAAAAATGTCTGTACGAAAGCTTTTTAACTAAGTGTCTCCTTTCGCACTGTACACGCATTTCCCCATATTCCCACATCAGGAACCACGCGGGTAACACTGCCAGAAGCAGTTGGTATACATCTAGTATCAAATAATGTTGAAATGGCAACTGTCAGATAATATAAATCCACATAAAAATGTCTGTAGGAAAGGTTAAGTGGGAACATTGAAAATGTATCGAAACAGGTTCACATTGAAAGGCTAGATAGGTTTATGGTCTCACACAATTTCCACCGACAATTTTACCCTTTCAGCTTTGAATTTCCCACACTTAAATTTAGGTTTATTCACTTTATAACTGCTGTGATACTTTAGGATGGCCGCCTCAACCCAAAATATAGCTGTAGTAAAGATAAACTATCTATCTTATTTATAATTTACTAGTTCACTCACGTAACTGCGTCTGAATAAACTTAAATATAGGTGTTCAAGTACGATGACATCTATTTGAAGCTTATGTAACTCTGCCACACCCCACTCCTCTTTAAACGTCTAATATCTCCGAAGATATCCATTTAACTGAAACGCTATTAAGAGCAGTTTTAATCTACATGAAATATACAACCTTCCTAATGTATTTAATTGTATAATAAATTATACCGTATTGTATAAATAGCTAGGTAAATTACATATTTTTTTGTAACATGTAAAAGATAAAAATGGTTACTGTGGGTTATCTCTTGGAGATAAATATGTACCATTGTAGATTTTTTTGTGTACCATTTTAAGATATATCATTCCGTAGTACGTTTATTTGATCTATCTCGTAAGATTTAGCCAGCGTTTGATATTTAAGCGCACAAAAACATGTTTATTAGGATATTACATTACAAATACTTGATTTATGGGATTTTTTTGTACTATAATATGTATGTATTTTACACATGAACCTTCCTATTGAATCACTCTGTCTATTACTGTAAACTACATTGAAATCCGTTGAAACGTTTAAAAGATATAAGCGAACAAACAGAGGAAGCGACTTCATTTAATAGTATGTAAAGGTTCTTTTGCACACTGAAAGTTTATTCTAATTCCGTTGCGTGTATTTCGTAAACGGTTAAAGTTACACAAAAATCATGTATAACAGAATTATTCCTCGTAAATAGATCCAATAATAACTCTAAGAAAGCATATGTCTATCTTTTGAAGTTAACTCACAATAACCGTTTTTATGATAGTTAATTTTCTTCTCTCTCTTAAGTAACAAAGACAAAGTTTTGCATATTAACCAACTGGAAATGTAATGATGGAATAATTTTGTATGATATTTGAAGGGTGCTGTGAAAGGATACTTATATAAATGGTTATATTAATGGTATATTTCCTTGTTTCAGGTCTCGTATGCAACCAGGACGCACGGAACTAGGAACAGAGCGGGTGTAAGCCCCTAACACCAAAGGTATTAAATATAATATAGAAAGCCAAAGTGTAACTTATTAATCACATAGCTATTCCCAATGGAGAAATCATCAGATCATAATAAGACCGCCTTGCAATTTGGAAATAATAACTGTAAAGATATACGAAGCCTGGTGGTGAGACGCTGGTGGAAGTTTCTTTTTATAAAAAGAAATGTAGGTAAAGGAAAACATCGAACTTATATCTCGAGAGTAATTTTGGTGCATGAGTAGCCTTTTCTTTTCTTTCTCTGGAAAATACCTTTACTCACCCTGATGGAAGACAAAATCCTTCCAATTGGGAATGTAGTATTCAATGAGGCACCAAAATATCCATTTAAACCTCGCAATCGGATTCCTCGTCATCCTTGAAAGAGACCACTTGTCGGTCCCATTTCGTTTTTCACTCTAGCGATCTGGATGAAGTCGACTAGGTGGATTTACGGTTTACTGAAGGGGATGGTGGAGTACCCAGAAGAAAAAGGAAAACCCAGGGAAGAAGGATAAGTAAGAAACCAACCGGATCTTCTCTTTGTCTCTCATTTGTCTCATTTAGCAACATTTATCTCGCAAGATATGGCAACTGACCTGCACCCAGCTTCACCAAACATTACACCGATTATGCTCTATAGTGAAAGGTCTTCTGCGGCTGAAGTTTGTGTAGCCGGATCTACGGTTTACTGAAAGGGATGGTGGAGGACCCAGGAACTTTGTGACATCTAGCATCCTCTCGCGGTAAAAAAGGGCCACAGTCATAAGCTCCCTTTGCCTCCTGAAATTCACAAGCGAATTGACTATTTGAACGGGTACATATCACGATGGCGATTTTTAATTTTTAATTTTGCCGATATTTTTCACAAGCGAACATTACACCGATTATGCTCTATTCTAAAAGGTCTTCTTCGACCGTTGCAGCTTGGTCTTGCTCTAAAAACTCCTAAGAATGAGGAGACCTGTGCCCAGCAATGGGACTTTAATACGCTGCTATTTACCTTTAGATAAAGTATCATAGCTTGGAGAGATGCTGCTGCATCAGATGTAGTATTATCTTTACAGTTTATTATTTAAAGGAAACAGTATAACCTCCGTAGTTCCCAATCACTTGGGCTTATGAGAAAAGCCACACTTACTGACTAAATTGGTATACCCTTATATTTTAAATAGGCTATTCTAACAAATCAGTGATCATCAAAAGTCCTGCAGTTCTTCTCTCAGTGTGTTTAGTACGGTTTTGTTAAATTGCTCGAGTCAGTGAATTTTATAAAAACAACGTGTGATGCGTTAAAATTTGCATCCAATAGCATTCATGTGTCGAAAACTTTGTTTGTACACACCGTGACACTTTAATGCCTTACAAAATGTCGGGTCAGGTTTATGACTGACGTATCCTTAATCCAGGACATTTTATCACTGACATAATCTCCAACAGTACGTAAAAGGCGGCGTTGGTAAAAACAAAGGTTGTTGCTTGAGCTTCTAGAACCAAAATGTACTAGATGCCACCCAGTAGACGATATTCGACCGTAAATTATGTTTGCAAACCTTCAACGGTTATATTTAAAGGCGCATCTTTGGATGTGGCGTTACAATCTTGGGTTTTATCTGCCATAATGTGAGTAGTCATGCGAGGCGATCAACGTCGGGTATTTCAATAAAATATTCGACGATACAATTACCAGAACACGTGGGCGCGTGCGCACTCTATGAAATCAGAACCAGTAATGGCCATCCCAGCGCTCGGTTTTTTTTTCGCTGGGAAATGCTTTTGCGCACGTCAGATGAAGTCAACTCCATCCGACAGTGTGGGACTCGCTGGCCGCACCAGAATACCCACTAAAACCCAGCGGAACCCTCTTCTGCCTCATTGGTCTAGTGGTTAGCATGTTCGACTACAGACATGAGGTGCTGGGTTCGAGTCCCGGGTCGGGCCAGTTCGAAATCGATATTGAGTTTTCTATTAAGATTTCCTCAATATTTGCCCGAAGTTGGGAAGTTGGCGGTGTGATTCACCCCCGTGCCTCGGAGAGCACGTTAAGCCGTCGGTCCTGCGCCTGATCTCTCTCTCCGGTCGTGTCGGATTGCCGTCATGTCGGACTATGAGAGTGAAGGAATAGAGAGTACACTTGTGTACTATGCCTGCCAATCCGCAGTGGAGCAGCGTGGTGGGTCTATGCTCTAAAAACCCTCTCTC
>JACTOM010000282.1:13660-88113 GCA_015832385.1 Elymnias hypermnestra | reverse complement strand
TTCATTAATTACGTATTACGTAAGGATATTTTATTGGAACTACCTCAAGATGTGTATAAGAGACAGTTTTCGTACAAGCACTTCAACACGTGTATGTACCGGTGGTCAATTCGGCATCTCTGCAAAGATCTCAACACGGCCCATGTTTCCACCGGTTCCATTCGGTGGAAAAAAAAATTACCAAACTAATATTACCTGACCTACGCAACTTTTGAGAAGGAGGTCAACCGTCGAATCCAACTCGGTTGGGCAGCGTTCGGGAAACTACGCCAGATATTTTCGTCCGATATTCTTTAGTGCCTGAAGACGAAGCTCATTGAACAGTGCGTGTTGCCAGTGATGACCAACGGCTCCGAAGCGTGGTCGGCCCATAGCCAAGGGCCTCATTCGAAACTTCAGAATCACTCAGCGTGCGATGAAGAGGGCTATGCTAGGAGTATCTCTACGCGATCAAATGAGAAATGAGGAGATCCCTAGCAGGACCAAAGAGCAAGTGGCAACCCCGCACCGGGTGGCGCAATGTAGGGAGACTCCCACAAAAGGTGGGCCGACGACATAAAGAGGGTCGCTGGTAGCCCCTGAAGCCAGGCAGCGCAAGATCGGGCATTGTCTCACGTAATGATGTCCTTACGTGAGACCTATGTCCAGTACTGTACGTCCATCGGTTGAAGTGACGACGACGACGACGCAACTTCGTCTGCGTATATTTAAATATTGGACTTAGAGTCGCCGGCGATTTTATGTTATACGTATATAAAGTTATTACCAGAACTCATACTTAATAATCCGTATCAAGGCCTCACTGGCGCAATGATGAGAGTATTCGTTGCACTTGCAAAGGTCCTGGGCAAATTTAGAAAAATCTTCTTCTGACTAACGAAGGTCAGCACGCTTTGTCCTATCTCTTGCAAGTCCAAATAGTTGAGTTGCATTCGTAAGTCCAGTCCTCTCTCTGTGATTGTGAAGCCAAGATTTTTTCTACGGCAAGCACTCCTTTTACCAGTGACTTTGCCTATCCTTATTAATTGAAGAAAGCCGTACCTCTAGTGCCTATGAATGTAGCCGAGCTGTAAGTTAACTAAAAAACGAATGATAACAAAATCAGTGGATACAGTTACGTGTTGTGGCTATATATCGATCACCTCCATCTAAAATTTACCGTACTACAAACGACCCTGTCCATAACACAGCCACATCACATGATGCGTTGCAGGAGCTGCTTGTTGGATAACATTTTCTAATTTGTTTATCTCTGAACGAGGAGGCTTCAGCTGTGGCAAGTTGCCATTATACCAGCGAAAACCTGACACCGAACAAAAAACTTGAGTTCCGATAATAAAAAGAGATTTTGACAGATGACCGTTTCACTATAATCTAAAAAGTGATGATAAAGCCTAAGATGGAAGCTTGCTAACCTGGGAAAAGGCAAACAGCCTCTTATGGATTCTACCCAGCATCGTACAGAATCACAAATCTCTTGCTTGGTGGTAAGTCTTTACAAAATGCATTGTCCAAGTTCGCCCGGACGTAAATTCAACCTAGAACCTCTGCTGTCGAAGTAAGTACCCATACAACATGGATGTCAAAAGGATTAGGTTTACTCACGACATTTTAAAATTCCCATTGTTAGATACGTTTTATTCTCATATTTATAACGAAAATAAATATTTTTAAACTACCGAATATGAATTCAATAGGTTCGGTTATGTCGGTCGTCCTTTGTTCCGGTGTATATTCGCTTTTTGTTTATTTTAATTATTCACGCCACCGGAAAATATGTGGGCGAAGGTTATACTTTGGACGGGAAGTGTTTTTCATAGCTTTAGCATGGCGCCATTAAAATTTTTGTGATTAACTAAGACCTTTGACGGCCTTACTTTATTTTTGCTGGAAATCGCTTTATATTCGCCGTATGAACTACATACTAATATCCAGGAGTATAGGACTCGCTGGTTTTACCAGGATATCTATTAAAACCCAGAGAAATCCCCTTCATCGCGGTGGTGGAAGCGAGATGAAGCCTGACGCATTTACCTCTGGAGCATCAGGATAAAGCCGACATAAAGGTTTAACTCAAGACGATCGGTTTGAGTGCTCACTGCGCTAATAAAGGTTTGATTTCCGGCAGGCCAAATTTATGTCTACAGTCTGGACTGATGGAAAGCTTCAGCTAACCTGTAAAGACGTGCAAAATAAAATACATCTTCAGCAAAACTCATTCTTAACCACCTCTATTCGCTTGCAGAGGTCGTCGGTTCCATTCTCGGATGGGCTAATTCAGGAGATTGCATTTTCTAATGCTTAATTTGGACTGGGGAGAGGTTTCAGCTTACCCATAAAGACGTGCAAAATAAAATGCTCCATCTATTAAAAGCTTATGTAACTTAGTTGATAGCAGAAATCATAGTAATCTCTATTTGCTTGCAGAGGTCCTACCAGAACTCATTCTTGACAATTTGTATTCGCTTGCAGAGGTCCTCGGTTCCACCCTCGGCAGAGCTAACTAAGGAGATTGCATTTCCTAATGTCTAATTCTGGACTGGTGAAAAGTTTCAGCTTATTCATAAAGACGTGCAAAATAAAATGCTCCATCTTGTTATTGCTTATGTAGTTGACAGCAGAACTCATTCTTGACAATCTGTATTCGCTTGCAGAGGTCCTGAGTTTCATCCTCGACACAGACGATTTAGGAGATTGTATTTTCTAATGTCTAATTCTGAATTGATGGGAGGTTTTAGCTTACCCATAAAGACGTGCAAAATATCTATTTAATCCTTATGTAACTTAGTTGACAGCAGCACTTATTCCTGACAATCTGTATTGCAAGTTTCCTAGGTTCCATTTTCGACAGAGCATATGCTGAAGATTGCATTTCCTAATATACCTGAGTTTGGACTGGTGGGAGACTTCAGTCGTAGCTATTACCCCCCTACCAGCAAAGACCTGCTACCTAGAAAGTTATTTGTCTTCTGATATGATGCTGTATGGAAACCATGAGTGGTAAAATTGACAAGTTAGCTTACTTCCATTAAACTGTATCATTTCATCCGTTGCTCCAACCGATTTACGACCGCTATTGGACACAAGCCTCTCCTTACGACTCCCATAGGCTTGGGCGTCTTATCTTTAACCATCTTACCTTTTTCATGACCTGATATAAAACAAACTTCCAAGAATTATGATCCCTTGGTAGATCTATGTGTATTACAAATTGCAGCGAAACCGCAGCAGTGTTTAATCACCAGATTAAGTTACGACAATAAATTCTAGATATGGCTGTATTTCGCATTTCGCAATCAGTAAAGCACGCGGGTGTTTTAGAGGTTTTGATGGTCGTATTTGTCCTAGAATTCACATATATATAGCTAGCAATACGCCCCGGTTTCGTACGTATATTAGGATTTATTACATCTACATGTTTTGATTGTCGTAGGATAGCATTAGCTTGATGCGTCGAATGAATACTCTCGCGTTTTAATTATTTTACGATAACTCCTACGATGTCCGTTTAAATCATATGGTGTATTAGATTATTATGATGTCCATAAAATTCTTAAAGTAATTAACATATTAAAATTGATAAAGATTAATTCTGTATACATCTGTATAACTTTCAAATTACCGCATGATAGTACGACTTTTTTAGACGAGACAATGTTGTGAGTTGTTCTTAAAAGATATGCCATTACGTCTCTTTGGTAGATCTAGATTGTTATATTGTATCTGTAACAGATTATTTGTGTATTGCAGTAATTGTTATTATATTTCAACCAATTCACACAAAACCTTGACAAATTATATACACAAACCTTCTTCGTGAATCGCTCTATCTATTGGTGAAAACAGCATGAAAATCCATTCATTACCACCTGACATTATTGCCAATAGAGAGAGAAAAATTGCTGCAGAAGACCCAGTTTTATAACATGTATAAATAACAAATATTTTCTGTTGACTATTGTCTATTTACATTATTAAAATCTGTTATGATTATTGACAGTCTACATTTCAAAAGGCGAAGAATGGAGAAGGGTTTCTCCTATTCCGAGTAGAGCTAGTAATTAACATTTGCTTTTGGATAGTCAATTAGACAAAACCGGATTATCGATAAAGGGTAAAAAAGTCGACTTCGTTAACTAACGAAATACGTTGAAATAACATAAAGCCCATCACAGCCGCTGAAAGCAATTAAAGTTTCTAATTGATACAGATATTAATTGTCTTTCCCGATTGACATCGTAAAATTCATTCCGGAAACTTTCGCCAATTATATAGATTGAAACGCGCTCCGGGAATTTGTAGCTTGTTACCTTGATGTAATAAAGAACTTCATTACTCTTCAGCTAATTATAAAACTAGCTAATGATAGACAAGAAATAAGCAATTGCACCTCAAATGATATAAGAAATATTAATAAAATCATGATAAATTTCAGTAGGCTACATAAAATTAACAACTTTGTATACGTTTCTTTTATCAAAAGAAATCTATCTTGAAGAACACTTAGACCAAGGGTCAGCAAACAGCGGCCTGCGGGTCTAAAAATAAAAGCAAAAAGAAATGTGGTTTAAAGTGCAAAACAATTCATATGAAAAATTGTTTTTATTAAATGAGGTATGAGGTCTCCAAAATCCTCATAATATTTTTGGCCCGCGCTAATATCCTCAACATTACTTATTTATCAAATATCGAAATTTATAAGATCACAGAAAGGGAAATAATAATGTTCAGGTCAAGTTATAGGAAAACTATATTGGTGTACCCCAGGGTAGCATACTAGGGCCTTTACTCTTTCTCACTTATATAAATGATTTCCCTGAAAACATAACAAATAATACAATCCTAATTCAATCTAAAGAAAAATAAAACTTGGAAAATGAAGTAAACAATTGCGTAAAAAATATTAAAGAATGGCTTGATAGTAATCATCAAGTAATACTTGCGTTATCCGCTAATGAGCTAGATGAGGAGATAGTAAGTATTATGAATAAAGCTTTGAAAAGGAAAGGAATGAAAGTGAATGTAAACAAAACGAAAGTTATGCTTTTTGAAAGAGATGAATCTATGATAATAATGGCAATATTTTGATAGATGGGGAACAATTTGTATACTTGGGATTTAAATTTACAAAAGATGGAACACGTGAAAGTGATATTGAAAGGAGAGTGAATGCAGGGAATATGGTAAATGGTGCCCTGCGCGCCTTTATGAATAGCCAGATGGTGTCTCAAAGGGCCAGACTGGCTGTGTATGCAGGAGTGTTGGTGCCAACACTTATGTATGGTAGTGAAAGTTGGGTATGGCAGAAGAATTACAAAAGTAAAATAAATGCTGTAGAGATGAGAGCAGTGAGAAGAACGAGTGGATTAAAACTGAGTGACAAAGTAAGAAATAGATAAGAGAACGTTGTGGTATGAAAGAATATGTAGTGACTAAAATTGAGAAAGGTATGGTTTGGGCACGTAGAGAGAATGAATGAAAGGAGACTGACAAAAAGGATTTATGAGTCAAGAGTGAACGGGAAAGTTGGAAGGGGAAGACCAAGGCGAACATTCCTGGACCAAATCCAGGACATTTTAAATAAGAGCCAGGTAAAGAGTGCTCTAAACCAACGAACTTGTATGAAAGGTTTAATGAAAAAATTAATAAAAATTTTGACAAAAAAAGGTTAAAAAAGATGTGACACGCGGGACACACCTACCTTCGCTGACGTCGACTCCGAATATAAGAATACGAAGAACTCTAAAAAATAATACGAAATTATTTTTAGTTTGTTTTGAAGGCGGTTCTTTTTTTGTTAATTTTTTTTATACTGACTTCTTTTTACGAAGGTACAAAAGAGGGACTTAAAGAAACAACGCGGTCAGCAAAGTAGCAATTTTACAAGAGGATTTGTAAACTATGAAAGCGTAGTTTGAGGAAACTAGTTTTATTGTGAAAAAGGTCGTGATGAAAGGAACTTTTACACCTTTGAGTATTTAATTCACCCTGAAGGCACCACAAGTACATAACTGCTTCCGCCATGCTGACTCTTTGTACGTTGAAGTCTTGAATATAAATATATGTAATCTATAAATACCTTAACATATTATAAAACAATGTCCTCTATCGTTTGTCCTTGTATCTAGTAGCCATAAATTAATAAAAGTACTAATTAAACTGCCTCATTGGTCTAGTGGTTAGCATGTTCGACTACAGACATGAGGTCCTGGGTTCGAGTCCTGGGTCGGGCCAATTAAAAAAAAAACAATTTTGAATTTTCTTTTAAGATTTTCTCAATATTTGCCCGAAGTTGGGAAGTTGGCGGTGTGATCCACCCCCATGCCTCGGAGAGCACGTTAAGCCGTCAGTCCTGCGCCTGATCTCTCTCCAGTCGTGTCGGATTCCCGTCACATCGGACTATGAGAGTGAAAGAATACAGAGTACACTTGTTGTGTACTATGCCTGCCAATCCGCAGTGGACCAGCGTGGTGGGTCTATGCTCTAAAAACCCTCTCTCATATAAGTGAGGAGGCCTGTGCCCAGCTGTGGGACGTTAATGTGCTGTTACTTACTTACTTTTTACTAATTAAACTTTAAAACGGAGATTTTCGCTATGTATAATGAGCTACTACGCCATTTGAAGTCAATCTTAACTATTGTTTCTGAGATTTCGTGATGAATGAGTGGTTGAATTTTTGTGGTTTTGCCAGTAATCTATGGGCCTCATTCGAAAGCTCAGAGTCACTCAGCGTGCGATGGAGAGGGCTATGCTCAGAGTTTCTTAACGCGATCAAATCAGAAATGAGGAGATCCGTAGCAGGACCAAAGTCACCGACATAGCCCTACGAATCGCGAACCTGAGGTGGCAATGGGCGGGGCTCATAGTCCGACAAACCGATGGACGTTGGGGCCGGAAAGTGCTGGAATGGCGACTCCGCACTGGACGACGCAGTGTAGGAAGATCGCCAGTAGCTGCTGGAGCCAGGCGGCACAAGATCGGGCCTTGTGGCCATCATTTCGTGAGACCTAAGTCCAGCAGTGGACGTCCATCGGTTGAAGCGAGGACGACGAGTAGTTGAATGATTTAGATTGATATTTTTGAATTCATTATATATTTTGAATGGGACATCCTATTTTAATTATTTTAAAGGTCTTGAAATGGTCTTTAATAAAACCTTTAATAATAGGCTAAGGATTAATATAGTGGTATGAATAATATGGTTTGATTATTGTCGTCACTTTTCAAATGAAAAAAGGAGTTATAGTGGCATAACTACAGTAGTTGGACATATGGTATCGCAGACTTTTTTGTAGATATTAATACGTTCTATAATATTGTAGAACATTTTTTTGTTCTATCTTCAATAGTTTTCGCAGCGTACACGATAATAGATTTTTTGTGACCAATTTTTTCACACCTTGGTTTACGTTAATGCATTTTTATTAAGGATCTCTATTTTATTGGGAAAGTAATATAGCCTATGTCACTCAGTGAAAATTTAGCTGTCTAATGGTGAAAAAAAAATTGAAATCGCTTCAGTAGATTTTGTGTGAAAACATTACAAACATATAAATATATATTACTTTTCTTTCGTTTCAGATGAAAGCGCTACGTCTGTGTATATCGCTCATGACATTATGTACTGTCACTTTAGCAGCGACAGATGGTAAGAAAAGATTTTTTAAATTACATTTTCATCATATCTGGATCGAAAGTTAGTACTTTCGGCCCTATTTTGAGGGACGGAAGTACCACATTCCCTCCAGATTAAAAATACGCGTAATATAGTGTGCATGCTTAAAATTTTGCGGCGCATTCGCGATTCTTTTACACACGTGTCAAAATATATGTCATACTGTTTTGCTGCGTCCAAAATTAACCCAAACATTTTATTAAAATCTCAACTGACGAATTATACTTTAAAATGCCGTGTTATTTTTGTCAATATTAGAAATTATTAATTTAAAATTTAGAAAAGGGAATTTATAAACTGTTTTATTTTATATTTTATGAAAAATAGTATGTTAAATTGGCAACAAACACGCTGCATATCATCGTGACACAAATCACGCGTTGCATCCGTAAAAAATTTACCTTCATTCACCAAAAGAAGTTTCACTTCAATAATAAAGGAATACGAAAACTCTGATAGATGTATTATCCTAGATGACGTGGGCATTAACTTAATTTATTATATTATTTGTTTACTTTATATTGTTTGCTAAAATAACAATAGAGTTATTATTTTAACCTTCGAGTATGGAGTCGTGTAAATAGTTTATACTAATTGCTGATTTACCCTTGGATTATTAAAAAGTAAACTATTTATGTAGTGATTAAGAGGCACGAAAGGTCAAATTAAGTGGCCCATAAAAGGAATATTTAAAAAAATTAACTTCTATATACATAAAACACATATTCCTTACTTTGTTGTTGTGACAGATAGATAGTAAGCTTTATTGAACACTGCTGCTGAATCGATTCTAGTAAATTTTGATATAGAGATAGAGGAAACTCTGGAGACAATGATAGTGGATTTTACCTCAAGAAAAACTCATAAAGAAGTATAACTAAATAGGCAATAATGCGGAGAAGATTTTAGACCACCTTAAATCTTCAAATCTATTTTATGCCAAAACTGCTGAATCGGTTTTAGTGAATTTTAACATAGAGATAGAGGAAACCCTGAAGATGATGCTAGTGTATTTTATCTGAAGAAAACTCATAGAGAAGTTGCTTTGCAAAAGGAAAAAGGCGGAGTTGGTTTAAAACCACTGAAGGTCTTCAAAACCATTCGTACGTTTTTATGCAATAACTGCTGAATTGATTTAAGTGATTTTTTATATAGAGATAAGGGAAACCCTGGAGATGATGATAGTGTATTTTATCGCAAGGAAACCTCATAGAGATGTTTCATTAGATAGGCAATAATGCGGAGAAGATTTTAGACCACCTTATATCTTCAAATGCATTTTATGCTAAAACTGCTGAATCGGTTTTGGTGAATTTTTATATAGAGATAGAGGGAACTCTGGAGACAATGATAGTGTATTTTATCTCAAGAAAAACTCATAAAGAAGTTTAACTAAAAAGGCAATAATGCGGAGAAGATTTTAGACCACCTTAAATCTTCAAATCTATTTTATGCCAAAACTGCTGAATCGGTTTTAGTGAATTTTAACATAGAGATAGAGGAAACCCTGAAGATGATGCTAGTGTATTTTATCTTAAGAAAACTCATAGAGAAGTTGCTTTACAAAGGCAAAAGGCAGAGTTGATTTAAAACCACTGAAGATATTATAAACAATTCGTACGTTTTTATGCAATAACTGCTGAATCGATTTTACTGATTTTTTATATAGAGATAAAGGAAACCCCGGAGATGATGATAGTGTATTTTACCGCAAGGAAACCTCATAGAGATGTTTTATTAAATAGGCAATAATGCGAAGAAGATTTTAGACCACCTTATATCTTCAAATGAATTTTATGCTAAGACTGCTGAATCGGTTTTAGTGAATTTTTATATAGAGATAAAGGAAACCCCGGAGATGATGATAGTGTATGTTATCGCAAGAAAAACTTATAGAAAAGTTTCATTCAAAAGGCAATAATGCTGAGAGGATTTTAGACCACCTCAGATCTTCAAATCTATTTTATGCAAAAATTGCTGAATCGATTTAAGTGATTTTTGATAAAGAGATAGAGGGAACTCTGGAGTCAATGGTAGTGTGTTTTCTTCTTATAGAAACGCATAGAGGAGTTTGATTAGAAAAACAATAATGCGGAGTTGGTTTAAAACCACTGAAGATCATACTACTCGTACGCTTATATATAAATACATCCGAATCGATTCGATCGATCGTAAATTTTGATATAGAGATAAAGATAAACTTGGAGATGATGATAGTGTGTTTTACCTCATGAAAATCTCATAGAGAAGTTGCATTAGAAAGGCAAAAATGCGGAGATGATTTTAGGCCACTACAGATCTTTAAATCTATTTTATGTAAAAACTGCTGAATCGCTTTATAATTAATTTTGATATCGAGATAGGCGGAACTCTGTAAACGTTAATAGTGTGTTTTATCTCAGAAAAAACTCAGAGAAGTTTCAACACAAAGTCGGGGATGGTTTTCGACTACTAAAGATCTTCAAAACTATTCGTGCTTAACTAGAAATTTAGTAGACTCCTTTAATGATGTATATGGCCAATAAATACTGATTTTCCCATTTTCCCTCGGGGTATCTCAGCTGGTATCAGATAGAGTAATTTACCCTTTATATATATACAAAGGTAACTTAGGCTTCAATTATATGTGTAGACATCCCGAGGGTGAAAATTACATTCTAAATAAACTCAGTTAAGCACTTAAAATTCGGGAACGCTTGTAAGCTTCCACATTAGAGTAAAATTAATCTTATTCACCCTCTCCTGTGTATTACCAAGCTACTATCAACCAAAGGCTTACAAAATAGAGTGTATCTTTGCGAGAGTGTTATTTAATTAGAGATGACAATTTACTAGTTTACTTCGATGTGATGAAGTAGTTTTTATAGTATAAAATGAAGTCGCTTTCGCTGTTTTATCTTTTAAACTATTGAATAGATTTTAATGCAATTTTGCAACAATAGATAGAGTGATTCAAGAGGAAGGTTTGAATATATAATACATACATATTATAGTAACAAAAAGTTTAAAAAAAACAAAGATTTGTCACGTGATGTCGTAACAAACACATTGTCGAGTGCTTAAATCGCAAACGCTGGCTATACCTTACAAGATATATTATATTAATGTATTACTGAATTGTATATCTTAAACACTTCCATAAAAAAATCCGTAAATAATATATTTATCTCTAAAGGATAACCCACAGTAACCATTTTTATCTTTAACATATTACACAAGAATGTGTGTTATTTATGAAGCAATTTTAAACAATACGCTATTATTTATTATCCAATTAAATACATTTCGTTTATTGTATATTTCATGTAGATCAAAACTGTCCTTAACATCGTTTGATTTAAATATATATCTTAGGAGATATTACAGATTTAATAAGCGGAGGTACTGACCGTGCGTTTCGTCTCGAGGCAAAGTTATTAATGTACTAATTATGCGTTTCTTTGGCATTATATAGGAATCATTAAAAAAACGAAGACTTGGCTTAATAAATGTTGCAATACAATCATTAAAATTACAAAAAAAACATCACGATGTCTGTAAGTAGATGTTATCGATATAATGCCATGCTGCAGTAAAAATCGATGTTTCATTAAACAAACATTTAAATTAAGGACCTTAAGGTAGTAGATGTTCTACCTGAGTGCCTTTAACTAACAAAAGAATATAATCTTGATCAAATTACTCCGCCCAACAATAAGCCCAATCAAATAAAACAGATAGTGGAGAACAGAGTCAAAAGCGATATCCGCCATTACAATGGAGCCATAGACAAAATTGCCTATTCTATTACGCTTTCTATTATATCAGAGATAATTAGCACAGACGTAGCTATGCCAATGATATAATTAATTAACTTTATGCTCCTATAAATAGGAACTGTTACATTTTACATTTCCTTAGTGTCTGTTAATATCTTTTCAACTGAAAAGTATTCAGGAATAAGAAATGCATGTGTCAGGAATAAGAAATAATCAGTAAACTAATAAGTAAGGTAAGTAGCAGCCCATTAACGTCCCACTGCTGGGCACAGGCGTCCTCACTCGTATGAGAGAGGGTTTTTAGAGCATAGAACCACGACGCTGCTCCACTGCGGATTGGCAGGCATAGTACACAAGTGTGCTCTCTATTCCTTCACTCTCATAGTCCGATGTGACGGTAATCCGATACAACCGCAGAGAGATCAGGCGCAGGGCCGACAGCTTAACGTGCTCTCCGAAGCACGGGGGTGGATCACACCGCCAACTTCCCAACTTCGGGCAAATATTGAGAAAATCTTAATAGAAAACTCAATATCCATTTATGAATTGGCCCGACCCGAGACTCGAACCCAGGACCTCTTGTCTGTAGTCGAACATGCTAACCACTAGACCAATGAGGCAGTAAACTAATAACATGCTCATAATTTTAATTATTTAATAAAAGTCAATAACCAAACTAAAATATTCATTAATTCCAATAAATTCAAACTTTCTTCTTAATGACTACCACCGGTTCAGAAAGATTGAGAAGAATCCTGCAAGAAACTCAATAGTTACTCTTTTCTATTCATGTCATAATTAATATAGAAATACAACTGCATCATCAATATCCATTGGTATTAAATATAAGACCAAAAAACACACAATTATGACACATTAATATAATTAAGGTGTTAAATTTGGGAAATACACTTAGCTTAGTATCGCAGAGCAGCCCAATTTACTAACACAAATAACTTAAAACACAACAACTCGTAGATAACTTTGATTAAAACTGACCATGACCTTTTATTCAAAAACCAATATTGAGTATTCAAAAACCAATATTGAGTTTTCTATTAAGATTTTCTCAATATTTGCCCGAAGTTGGGAAGTTGGCGGTGTGATCCACCCCCGTGCCTCGGAGAGCACTTTAAGCCGTCGGTCCTGCGCCTGATCTCTCTCCGGTCGTGTCGGATTCCCGTCACATCGGACTATGAGAGTAAAGGAATAGAGAGTACACTTGTTGTGTACTATGCCTGCCAATCCGCAGTGGAGCAGCGTGGTGGGTCTTTGCTCTAAAAACCCTCGCTCCTCGGAGTGAGGAGGCCTGTGCCCAGCAGTGGGACGTTAAAGGGCGGCTACTTACTTACTTACTTACTTATGACCTTTTATACCTTTTCACAAATGAGTCAATGATGTCTAAACGCCAATGAGAGTCTTTGCCGCCAAATACATTCCTTAATTATCTTATTTATTAAGAAACTACAATTCCCTGTTAGTTTTTAATAGTTATAACTTAAGTAATCCTAATCATATATGATTAACATTACAACGATTCTATAGCAAATTGGCAACAATGTTTATAAATCCACCAACTAGGATGGCCTTTGTTTCAAAGAATACGATTTAGTCAAATGACGAACCGTATCCTTTATTTAAAAATTATTTTACACATGCATATGTTTATATGCAAGAAAGGTTTCTTTTTTAGTGATCTTCAAAGATGATTCCATTTTTATTGCTACCAGGTTAGCATTGGGCTATAATCTCATCCAATGATAAGTTGTAAAACAGTCTTAGAAAGAGTCACGTTAACCTTTTAAGAAGTAATTAACCTCTTTTAATTTCGTAGTTGCATCGTAACACAATTTGTTTTTTACTCGGCACGTCTTTGCTAGCTAACCAACAAAGCAAAACAAATCAGAAAAGGCAATTTCCTAAACTGCAAGAACTAGGACTTTTGCTCTAGAAATGCTGTCGAATCCCTATATCAATACCCAATTTTTTCGAGCATCTTGCCCTCTAGAATCAACCTAGAAGACAAGATGTCCAAATAGCTTTTATTAAAGCACAATACAAATGAAACGTTTTAATTTTGCACGAATAAATTCAATAGATCCAACATGGTCAGCTAATACCAAGCCATAGAGCATTGGCCATGACTGAAATATCCAAGATTTGAAGAAAAGATATCGGGTTATCCCTTAGATTGCCCTTGTCAACAGCTGGTTGACATGGCCGATTTGAAATAGATTGCCGGTGTCATCGATTTATTGCATTAGATTACCCATAACACGATACAATAGTTGTCTTAACTCAGGGAAAAGAAAAATATAAGCATCTCTTTCTTTTTAAGTTAAAATGTGTATTGTCTATTTCGCTTCTCGGTGACTGACTTAACAAAATATGTGGAGCGGCAGCGGAGAAGATGCCATCGTCCATGTGAGCGGAGGTTGAAATTGAGTGGACTGTATATGACGGTTAGATGTAAGAAGAAGAAAAGAAATTTAAAATTTAGTGAGGTGTCCGCGTAAGGGGTGAAATTGATGAAGAGGATCTCCTTCTACTTCTCGAAGTAGGGCTGTGCACGGACGTGGATGCGGCGGCAGTTATCACTATCACTGTCTTACACGTTCAGCGGCTCACTACTTCGATAGTTCATGCGGTTATTTATCTTCTAGACAAAGATACGAGCGGAAGTGTCAGTGGTAGGTGGAACGCGACTTGTCGCAGCGGATGCGTAAGCAAGTATATGCACGCAAGGGAAAAGGTAGGGTACTTGGGAAAAGATGTCATTACACGGCACCATCAAACTATAAAAACCAAAGTACTGCCAAAAATAGCATCACGATAAAATAAATAATAAATCAGTTACAAAGTGATTATATAAATTATATGAATAACAGTGAAAACCCTTGAGGTAAGTTTTAATTCTTAAGATATGAGCCTATAAATACAAGCCGGACAATCTAAGGGTTATGTGGGATGTACCCACTAAAACCCCTTAACACATCACGTACCTGCTGGTGTGGTACCGGCAATTCAGGCAAAACATGCCAGTGCCTCCCTTGCATGAAATCTGTCGATCATCTTGGAGCAGTCCGCGTCTCCAGCTTGTAAAACGACATGCGAGGTGCAGGATAAAATAAGAGGCGATATAAAGAAGTTTTAATTAAAAAAGGGCACAAAGCTTAAAGTAATAGTTGTCGCATTAGCACCATTGTATGATGAACTATCTATCAGATGAAGTCATTGGAAAATCCATACTTTTCGGAACCATCTATTCCCAGAAACTAAGGCCATATTATTTTGGAAATTCCAAGCGTGAAAGTTAAGTCTGAACATCAAATGTTGAACTTTTATTAATTTTCCTTCGGCGAGTGGATAATAAACATAACCGGGTATTACTGGAACTCATCTCTGGTACTTTAGCAGTATCTACCATTAGAGATAATGGTCCATAGTCCCGGGCCGGGCCATTTCACAATTATTCAGGGTCAGATTTACGTGTCATTAATGACGGGGCTCTAGACGATATAATTACTGACAGCGATTATAGCTTCGCTAAAGCAATTTACACACGACAACTGATGACGGTTTGGGATTTTCTTACAACTTTCAGATATTTGGAAGTGTCTTTAGACTTTATTTAGATATGATAATTAAATCAGAAATGGCCAAATCCATATGGAAACGATATTCAGGATATAGGGTTACGAAAGACACCTAACGAATCGCCTTAATTGCGAAACGATAGTTCTGTATCAATTCGGGCAATTATTATAGAAGCATCGTCACTTTGTAACTGAAAAGAAAGACGTTTCAGTTACAAAGTGACCGTTACTAACGCTGCGTATTTCGCGTCGTAGGTCGCTTAGTTTTTGGTGGTATTTTATAAACTGGGAGTGTTTATTAGTGATTATTTGTGATTTTTTGTATAAGTGATGTGATTAACTATGAAACCCCTTGAGGTAAGTTTTAATTTTTAAGACATGAGCCTATAAATACAAGACGGACTTTTTTCACTATATCAAAGTTTAGCGCAACATAACGCTTCACCAGAGTCTTTATTTAATTAACCAAAAATGACATTGTATAGTTTAACTATTAGCAAACATAAAAATCATAACATTTGGTAGTCTGTCTTGAACATATAAGTCCCAAGACCCACTTTAGCGTCATTCGATCCGCTGGGCAATCGACGCAAAAACGTCCGACTACGGTTATTTCAATTAAAAAGCGCCATAAAATTGTAGGGGCCAATAAAACGCAGCCGGACAATCTAAGAGATAATAAACAACGCTCATAGTTTGAAGAACCGATGGAGGGAAGTTCTGAAGATTCTGGAATAGATGCAGCGTTAATAGAGCCTGCACTAAATGGCTGAAGCACGGATCATTGCCCTTTAGGTTGGTGCAGGTGCTTACCGGACATGGGTGCTTCGGGAAATACCTGCATCAAATTGTTGGTAGGGAGGATTTGCCAGCTTGCTTTGAGTGTGGAGCGCCAATTGATTCGGCGCAGCACACTGTGGAAGATTGCCCAGCTTGGGGACACCAGCGCCACCTTTTATCACCGCTAGTCGAAGATGAACTCACGACTGTGACTTCGTCTCTTCGACTATGAGTCTGTAATTTTACAGAAGGAGGCAAACTCGAAGGCGAGAGAGGCAGTAGCTCATGTCCATCTCCGCCGGAGGATTGTTAAAAGCGATAGGCCTATGGACACCCACCTGTTCCAGCCTACTTGAACCTTATGTAGGAAGCATCTGGGGAGCCATCTGAGTTGAATGCGTAGGCGAACTTCTGGCCCCCCACCCATTAGATGTAGAGGGTTCCGCTGGGTTTTAGTAGGTATTGTCCTGCAAGTCCCACACTGCCGAGTAGAGTTTTTAATTCACTCGGTGTGCGTATACACATTTCCCAGTGACAAAAAAATAGGTTTCCAGTAGCTCCTGGATACAAATGTCTTTAACTAGTATATTTAGCAGATTAGGTTAATAAGTATAGTGTTAATTGGCGATGGACAAAGTAACTCGGGGTATCTACCTTGTGGTTTCAGTTGCCATAAGACCGTCTAAAGTTTTAAGCTTTGTTAAGGTGATGCAGCAGCCTATTGACATCCCACAGGGGAATCGTGTGCCCTGTACTCATAATAGATAAGGGATTTTAGGGGCAGGGTTCATATACCAAAACTACTCCAAGGATATGCATGTTTACCATCTCCATCTAACATTAATATAATTAATTATTGTCCTCTAAATTTATATTTCAAAACGCGACATGCAAAATCGTCGATGTAGCGATACCTTAAGGTTATTATTAGGATGGAACGATGTGATCTTAGTACTTTAATTCCTATAATCCTCGACGACGATAAAAGCCTCAACAGCTTTTGATTGAAGTTCCAGATATTGGGTTTCTATATTCAATAGCGTCCGTGAACTTCTATTATTAAGGCTTAAGAAAACCCATAAGTATATAAGGTTTTTGTGATAATTATTGTTAAGTTACTTTAGCAGTTCCTGATTTTAGGTCTTGTCGTTTAAAAGGGAGTAAGTTTGGACTATAATTATTTCAGATAAGTTATCGTTTGATTGTTAAATTCGGGTTTCGTTGGATCTTTACTATACTCAGTGATACTTGACTTTAAAATGACGACAAACCGACATCTTCATTAGTAGGATCCATAATTTAACATCAAAACTGTGGGCATCGGTGGGTTATCTTGGTGCAATTAAACACTTTATTAATTAACTCAGATTATAATGTCCAATCACCTAATGTACCCGATATTTAAATATATCAATAGTTGACCGCTCTGGCGGACTGTTATTCGAGAACTGTCGAGAACGCCGCCGACCAGTGGCTCATTGACTCTGTCCAGCACCGATAGGTGGCGCTAGTTTCTCCGATAGGCTGTTCAAAGGAACGAAAAATTCCAGGCTTGTATTTAATACCAAACTTAGCCGCAGTGATACATAGTGAGTTGTAGCCAGTAGTTAAGTATATTGTGATGGATAATGGATTATGATGAAGATTACATTCCTACTGTCTCACTATAGTACTACAAATAATGGGACCAACCCTCTAAATGAAACTCGAGAACAATACATCATCCAAGCCGATACCCCCATAGTTCGGGAAATGTCCGCAAATATACTTAATGGATTCGTCTTCAAAAGGATCGTGATACACAGACGATAAAGCTATCTAGCTTATCCTATCACATAGAATATAAAAAGCAAGTTTAAATTAAAGCAATGGTTATTATTAGTTCCCGTTTTTGTTTGTTATATCTTGTTTTAATACTCACTCGATAATAAAACACTTTTTCGTCTGCTCAAGTTCAAATACCTTCTCTAAAGAGTACATCACTCATCGACGGTTTGCCATCGACGTGGCAGAGACTCTGAATGATCTCAATGCAACGCTCGATGACCTCAGCAGAGCTTCTCAACAGGTAGGCCTAAAATGAACATGGATAAGACGAAAGTTATGTCCAATATCCATGTTCCGCTCCATCCAGTCATTGTTGAAAACTCAGCACTCGAAATTGTTGATGAGTACACATACCTGGGACACATAGTCTAGCTAGGGTGATCCAATTTCGACAAAGAGGTCAACTGAAGAATCCAACTCGGTTGGGCATTTTCGGAAACTACGGCAGATATCCCTCAGTGCCTGAAGACAAAGCTCTTCGAACAGTGCATCTTGCCACTTGACTATGGGCCTCATACGAAAGCTCAAAGTCACTCAGCGTCCGATGGAGAGGGTTATGCTCGGAATTTCTCTACGTGATCAAATCAGAAATGAGGAGATCCGTAGCAGAATCAAAGTCACCGACATAGATACGAATCGCGAAACTGAAGTGGCAATGGGCGGGGCATATAGTCCGACGGACCAACGGACGTGGGGCCCGAAGGTGCTGGAGTGGCGACCCCGCACAGGGCGGCGCAGTGTAGGAAGACCCCCAAAAGGTGGACCGATGACATAAACAGGGTCGCCGGTAGCCACTGGAGCCAGGCGGCGCAAGATCGACATTTGTGGGAATCATTTCGTGAGACCTATGTCCAGCAGTGGACGTCCATCGGTTGAAGCGACGACGACAACGACCAAGTATCAGCTTAAAAGTTTTAAAGATTTCTATATAGTAGTTTCCACCCGTTATATCCAATGTAGGACTGATAATATTATTAAAGAACGCCATTCTAAGGTCTGTGCCCAGCTGTGGGACAACAAACTGTGTCGGGTGTCCCTTTTTTATAATCATCATCAACATTACAATGTATATTTTATTCAATTTCGATTAGAGCAATTCTATTACGCACAATCTTTTAAATCTTCTAAGTAGTTCTTGAAATTATAGATGGATTTCTCAATTAGCTTTTTTTTAATAAAAGATTTAAATTTATTAAGTGACATCTCTGTTACTTTTTCTGGGAGTTTGTTGTAGAAGTCAGAGTATTTACTATATATTAATAATAAAATTTGCTGTTCGTTCTTCTGAGCAGTGTGTATGAACACAATAGAGCGTAGAAGCCATCTACTGGTAGAGTGAGAGAAATCTTTTATTTCTTATCATTGGAGGCGGCCATTCACCAATATGAAATGCGTGGATATATATTTTACGACTACCCTTCAAAGATATTTGATATTACATGTCTATATTTTAGGATTCGCGTGTTTTGATGTATAACTTTCGTATCTATATCTCACTCAATAAATTTATTATTTTCTTTGCTGACAAGTTTGCACTTGACTGTTGATCTGATGAGTACTGATGCAGTTAGAATTAAAAAAGCGCCAAATATTAATGCCTTAGTTTAAACCAATACTGAAGAACTGATATCCTTATCTTACGACATATATTTCGATTGTGACATATCCCATTCTACGTATCCATTCATTTGATAGCTACATGTCAAGGGGCTCCCAAATTAAATAGAATTCGGTCATTTATACATATTAGAAAACTTGTTGTACGTACACAAAAACATTGACTCTTTTAATAAAAAGAGTGAATGTATATCATATAACTTACGAAACAATAACAAACTTGTTGTAAATTCTAGTAGGCTGCATGAAATTAACAACTCATTTAAGGGTAACTGTATACGTTTCTATAATAAACTCCCACAAGACGTTTTAGAAATGTCAATTAATAAATTCAAAGTCTTTGTTAAAAGAAAGTTGATAGAAAAATCGTATTATAAGTTGCAAGAGTACTTAGACGATAGAAACGCGTGGGAGTGAACGAACTGCTCTAATTTGAATTGAAATATATTAAACTAACATGATATTGTAATGATGATGAAAAAAAAAAAAACAGAATACCCGACTGAGTTTGTTGTGGGCTCTTCTCGGATCAGGGCGCGAAGGAACCCTCGTAACTTTAGATTTTAAGTCGTTCTGGAGTATCATCATCAGACGTACATTAGAATTAGAGTGTGGAAAAGAAAAAAAAATATTTGACGATTCAAAAGTGCTGTAATATGCCTACTTGAATAAAGATATTTTGATTGATTGATTGATATCTTCTCTCCTTCCCTCCTACGTCATTAGAAGCAGCAGTTCCTCAGCTGTGTATCGTCCCCTCTCTCCAACCTCTCTGAAAACATCAAAATCAAAAACTTTATATCTAAATACATTAACTTTTACTTTGACATTGTTTTTAACATCCTCATTATCAATTCCAACAATTATTTCACACTTTATCTAGTTTAAATTAATTCTTTCTACCCATTTATGAATTGTCAGTAATCTGTCCGTTGGTAATACCTTTACAACCAGTTCAGAAAACTAAGATACCGGCAAGAAACTGAACGGTTACTCCTTTTAATTTAGTTTTTGTAAGTTACAACGTGTTTAGCTTTCATGTGCTACTGGTATCATGTCCAAACATCATTATTGCTTAAATAATCCTCAACATTATAATATGCCTTTTGTCATTTTTAACATATATGTTAAAACTATGTGGAGGCAAACCAAAAAATGATAAGATCCAAGTAAGTCCAGAACTGATTTCTCCAAATCTCCAGGGCATTCATAACTTCATGTAACACCTCGAGGAAAAACTAGTAAATAAATGAAATCGACCAATCTCAAAGCAATAATGCTTCCTTCAACGTTTTATTTAATCATCAGGAGTAAGACAGATCCAATTTGTTCGCAGTAATCATGGCATCAAATGTAACTGAAATGCAGCGTCTTCTTTCGTAGTTTCGTTCTGAAATTTATAAGCTTTTGAATATTCGAGAAGGTTAGAGCTTTACCGCGTGCGATAAAAGCTGCGTTGATTTGTAAAAGGACGAGCTTACTACTTAAATATTCGAATTTAATTCTTATGCTAATAACTTTCTACCTTTTAATTTGATTATCTAAAACCGTGTTTGTTACTTGATATTTTATAAATAATTATAAACCAGCGTTGGTCATTTCTTTTTACGTCAATTTACATTTATATAAGTCACGTAAATTGAAAAAAAATAATCAGTTGTTATACATATTACAATTAAGAATGAAAACGTCATAAATACAATAAGAGGAAGTTTAAATACTATGCCACTTATTTTATCTTTGGAGTTTCTTTAAAATAGTTATTGATACAGTAATAATTTTTAGTTATTAGCTATTTTTTTAATTATCTATATGAGAATAAGAGAGAAGGAAAGCATAAAGTATAAGGGCGTAGGGTTCTCCGCCGACATCGTCATTAATGGCATCCATAATTTCCATGCTGTGGGCGTTCGTGGGTAATGTTGGTGCAATCATACACTTTACTAATTAACTCAGATTATAATGCTCAGTCACTTAATATTTCCGATAACAATTTTCACAAACTCATTAACAATAATAGCTAGGAATGCAAGAGTTTCAACAGTAGACCGCTCGGAGCGCAGCGTCACCCGAGAACTGCCGAGAGATGCGTGCCGGACTGCCATTATTAACTCTGTCCCACGCCGATTGACAGATGGCGTCAGTGTTCCACAGACTACCGTGGTCCGACATATGGCTAATTTTGGTTTTAAATTATTTATAGAAGTCTGGGGAGGGTTTAAAAGGTGAATAAACATGAAAAAAATGTTTGAAATATAGTTAAAACAACAATTTCCCTTTCCTTTAAAAAGCTATTTCTACCTGTCAAACATTTGATGTTCGTCCCGTCGTTTAGAATCCAATTATTATTTTTTTCTTTAATTTTCTTGGTTTTTAATATAAAACAATTGATATTCGTTCAGAAATTCGTTAAATTTATGAGACTATCTAGATTTACAGAAGATGGAACATGTGAAAGTAATATTGAAAGGAGAGTGAATGCAGGGAATATGGTAAATGGTGCCCTGCACGCCTTTATGAATAGCCAGATGGTGTCTCAAAGGGCTAGACGGAGGAATGTTGGTGCCAACACTTATGTATGGTAATGAAAGTTGGGTATGGCAGAAGAATCACATAAGTAAAATAAAAACGGTAGAAATGAGAGCGTTGAGAAGTATGAGAGCGATGAAGTTGAGTGACATAGTAAGAAATAGTGTGATAAGAGATATGTGGTATAAAAGAAGATGCAGTGACTAAAATTGAGAATGGTTAACTCAGATTATTTGGGCACGTAGAGAGAATGAATGAAAGGAGACTGACAGAAAGGATTTATGAGTCAAGAGTGAACGGGAAAGTTGAAAGAGACATTTTAAATAAGGGCCAAGTTAAGAGTGCTCTAAACCGACGGACTTGTATGAAAGGTTTAATGAGAATGAAAGCAGCGAAGGAGATATGCAAGGATCGTGGCAAGTGGAAGGACGTGGTCTCTGCCTACCTCTATGGAAATGAGGCGTGATGCTATGGATTTACTATACTTGACGGACTTTGGCGGGAATCAGGGAATCAAGGTTTTGGTTCGATTAAGTTTTGGCCACAATAAAAAGTTGAAACATTCTGCAACTATCAGTCACCTTTTTATATATTGACAAAATAATTTTGCTAAGATTGTGTCCAATTGACCCGACTCCCAAATCATAGGTAAATCGACTTTGCGTTGAGTCAAATGTTATATTTGAGCTATAGAAAGAAAGCAAAGCATACAGTTGAGCATGTATAGCTATAGCATCTAGTAGAACCTGAGCACAGTTCGCAGCGAAGCCCCGGGGAGTTTTATTAAAGCATTTAATGAAACCGGGGCCCGCAATTTACATGCGGTAGACGTCTAACTCTGGATTAATGGATCGCTTACGAGGTTAGCTGTTATTTACGCGATACTAAATACATAATCTGGTGACTAATAGATCGGGCCGAGGGATGGGACAGAGTAGGCTTACATGGCAACATCTTGTGTTATATACGCGACTATTAACAGAAAACGGATAGATGAAATGATAACCATTAATCTAATAGGCTACATCAAATTTATGAAAAGTCCACTTATCGGTCCTTATATGCGGTTTAAAATTAACTCGTTTTCTCCCGGTTAAACTACAATTGTAAAGGTTTTTAACTTATTAAGTGATATCTTAGAAACCCTTCTAGTAGTTTATTATAGAAGCGTATACAATTACCTTTAAATCAATTCATTTTACTAAATTAGAATTTTCTACTAGTATTTATTATAAAACGTTCTGTGCCCAAGTAATTCTTGATACCTTTTAGAATTGCCATTTAAAAGTAGCTTATTTTACATCAGCTATCTTCCAGTGAAATCGGTCCAGCTCTTTCAGAGATTGATAATAATTGATATAAGTACGGTACAAACTTTCATGTGGACGAAGTGAAAATTAGAAATAATACACACAATGTGAGGAAAAAAGCAACATAGGAAACGTTAAATAATTAGCATTAGCAATCTCTTAACAGACAACTTTTGGGTAAAGGAAACTGTGACTTAAAGCAGGTGACGTTACACAAAACAATAATACCAATTAGACAGTTCTAATATAACTGTATAAAATAAATAAATGAAACATTATTGCAAATATATACATACATACATAGCACCACGCCTCATTCCCTTCGGGGTAGGCAGAGACAACATCCTTCCACTTGCCACGATCCTTGCATATCTCCTCCGCTTCTTTCATTCTCATTAAACCTTTCATACAAGTTCGTCGGTTTAGAGTACTCTTGAGTTGGCCCTTAATTAAAATGCCCTGGATTTGGTCCAGGAACGTTCGCCTTGGTCTTCCCCTTCCAACTTTCGCATTCACTCTTGAGTCGTAAATCCTTTTTGTCAGTCTCCTTTCATTCATTCTCTCTACATGCTCAAACCATCTAAGCATACCTTTCTCAATTTTAGTCACTACATCTTCTTTTATACCACAACTGCACAGCCAGTCTAGCCCTTTAAGACACCATCTGGCTATTCATAAAGGCGTGCAGAGCACCATTTTCCATATTCCCTGCATTCACTCTCCTTTCAATATCACTTTCACATGTTCCATCTTTTGTAAATTTAGATCCCAAGTATAGAAATTCTTTCACCTCTTCCACTTGTTCTCCATCTATCAAAATATTGCCATTCATCATAGATTCATCTCGTTCAAAAATCATAACTTTCGTTTTGTTTACATTCACTTTCATTCCTTTCCCTTTCAAAGCTTCATTCATAATATTTAGCATCTCCTGTAGCTCATTAGCGGATGACGCAAGTATTACTTGATCATCAGCGTAGAGTAAACATTTGATGAGGAATTCATTCATTCTTAACCCATACATACTTTCGTTTAAATCTGTCAAACACTTATCCATGAAATTCATGCAAATACAACCAGTCTCATATACACAGAAAACACTGTTTTAGCTTAGTCATTAAACCGAATAAGCCAGAACAGCTCTTCCCCTTTATAAAAAGGCTAGTGACACCACACACTGATAATGTAGTGCGGGAAACGACTGTAATTTACTGAGCATTATTAAACGTGAAGCGTAACACTCGTCGGAGTATCGCATACTTGTGTACTGCCTCGCCGTGCTCTATAGTCTAAGAGGTGGCGGTTTCAAATACACGCCGCAAGAACAATTAAACTTTGAGAACGTCTTTAAAGCTGAGAACATCAGTTACTAAAAGATACTATAATCTTAAGGATTACATGGACAATAAAAAGTGTAGGAGTGAATGAGTTCCTCTAATCATAATAGAGTCAATTATAATGACATTCACTAAACAGGGTACGAGGGAGCTCTCGTAACTTTAGATTTTAAGTCGTTCTTTGATATCATCATCAGTTGTACATTGAAATGATCTAGTGGTTAGCATGTTCAGCCCACAGACATGGGGTCCTGGGCTCGAGTCCCGGGTCGGGCCAATTCAAAACCAATATTGAGTTTTCTATTAAGAATTTTTCAATATTTGCCCGAAGTTGGGAAGTTGGCGGTATGATCCACTCCCGTGCCTACGAGAGCACGTTAAACCGTCGATCCTGCACTTGCGTACTATGCCTGCCAATCCGCAGTGGAGCAGCGTGGTAGGTCTATGCTCTAAAACACTCGCTCCTCGGAGTGAGGAGGCCTGTGCCCAGCAGTGGGACGTCAAAGGGCTCCTACTTACTTATAGGAAAAAACTGTATCTGACGACCCAAAGGTGCTGTAAAAACTACTTAAATAAAGGAAATTTGAATTTGTTACCGTTCATCTTCTTCTTTTGTGAGTACCTTGTGGAGAATCACCGTCAGTTTCGCAATTCTTTCCTGATTTTTCTCCAGGAGCAACAATTCCTCCGCAGTCACAATGCCCATTTACGCCCTGGCGTTTCACAGCCTTAATTATTTCCTCCTACCAACCTGCCTCTTGCCATGGATCTAATCCTAATCTTATGGATCCAGATGCATTAGAGTTCAAATGTGCGTAAAGATTTGCTAAAGAAGCTTACGGTTCACCTGATGGAATATAAAAAAATAAATATTTGCTTAAGATAAATCAAGTACTTGGCAATGTAAACAACTAAATAATTTATGAAAAACATTAGCTCCTAGTTAGGTAAAACATGAATTTTAGCCGGCACAGACAAAGCGTATACATGAGTGCTTAAATTAAATTTAGAAGAAAAGGGTAACTTTAGCTACTCTCCTGTGCGTCTTTCACTTTACCCCACTCCATTGCCGGCTGTGACACACATTCGGCTTAAAATCTTACAATGTATATTGCCAGTCTTTCAGAATATATTATCCGACCATTATCACTTGGGCTTTCCGATCCTTTGACTCTTCTACAGATCTCCTAATAACCGATTTGAACGTGTAGAGTACCTCCAAACTTAGTCCTCTCCAACGCCCGCTGCGTGAGAATGATCTTCCGTATGAGGACCATAGTTAAGAACCACATTTACGATCCGATCCCAAATTGAGACGGTTATAATCTTTAAAAAGAAATGCCACCAATAGAGAGAGATGAAGGCATCTCGCAAAAGCTGTCACCTACGCATATAGATGGAGTATCAAATCAAATCAAAATGTTCTTTATTAAAGTAGGCCCAAAAAGCACTTTTGAATCGTCAGTTGCCTGTTCGTTGGTAACATATATACCACCGGTTCGGAAAGTTGAATCCGCTGAGAAGAAACCGGCAAGAAACTCAACGGTTGGTTACTCTTTTAAAAATAGTTTTGTATGTTACAATGTGTAATATTTTGCTTCTGTGAGCAACTAGAATCAAGCCCAAACATTTCTATCGCCTAAATAATCTTCAACATTATAATATGCCTTTTGTAAAAGGATGTATTTGATATATTTCTTAAAATTATATTAAAAATGCGCATGCTCAACCCGACAAATGATTTCTGAACTTTATTCGCTCTAAAATATGGGATTACAAGTTTGTTTTTATTTCTAGTATTAAAATTGTTTATGTATGTATTGCTGTGTAAGTGAATATATACAAGATATTATTTAATATATATTGCGACGTTACTGTGAACGCGAGATCCCAATTGATATATGATAAAAGCTGCCACCAACAGAGATAGATGGAGGAATCTCGCAAATGCAGCCACTCACACTAATGAACATCCATGATCACAACCACTCCGTCAGGAGTGCACGACTAAGAAGAATATTCTTCATCAATAGTAAAGCAAATATTTTTTTTAGTTTGACCAACTATAGCTAGCTCTTATACTACATTTCGTATGTTATGTCACAGATTAATTTACGGTAGACGAACAGCGCTTGAAGCATATATACCAACTGCATATTCCGCAAACATTCTGCACCGTGTTTATTGGATTTTATGGCTTACTGGCTGTTCCCATCATTTCTGATTTTACTATTATATGTTAAAATTCCTGTTGTCGGTCCGTTTGAAGTAAAGAAGCCGTAGGCACATGGTGGTTACAAGAGCACGTGATGTGCAGCTCAGTGATGATGAGATCCAGAGGATTAGGGCTCGACTCTACCGCGCTCTGATCCAACGATGGAAATAAGATCTCAGGTCCCCAGTAGCGGGAGTGATCACTGTAGACAGGCCCCCCTCACTTTTCCTCATCCAATGGCTTTCCAAGAAGCACGGGTCGGACACCTACAGATTGGTTTTGGAAAGCTTTTGCATAGAATTGGTCGCGAAGAGTCACCGGCCTGCCATGAGTCTGGTACTTTGGCAGATTATGCAGGCTGAGGGCCGAAGCTTCATCTCTTGGGTACACTGATTGGCGCAAACCTCACACTGGAGAGCGTTGTAGGCATGAGGCTCTCTAGTGAAAGATGTTGGGCGGGAGTAGCTTTCTTCTGTGAGACGGTCATATCACTGAAGGAGGCCCAGGAACGAGAGAGGGAGGATAAATGCAAAAGTTGATCCCCTGGTGCTTCATTCATGGATGAAGGGGGTTCCGCTGGGTTTATTGGGTATTGTGAAACCTCGCCGAGTCCCACACTCCTGAGCCCTGAGAAAAAAAGCCCTCTCCTTAAAGACATAACCGATTCACATCAATATCTATGTTATCCCCAAAATTGATCTTTCAGTAACTTTCACAAAATCATTGTCCGACTTCTCCCGCTATTGAAGTAAAGTCTGAGATCGCATGTTTTTAAAGATTCTCTCTCTCTCTGTACAAGTCTGCTAGTTTTTTTTTTTAAATTTAACTACAACAGTGACTTTTATCCGAAAACTACGCGTCTCAATCAACCACTAAAGTAGAGCTTTAAAATATATAATGAAAGCTGTTTGTCTGATACCAATCCCGAGTGTATTGAAATACTCATCAAAAGCAATCAAATTCGTATAAACTTTTAACAAACATCAAAATACTCTCCCCCCATTACTATTCATGTGGCCCACTGCCCCACCACGTAGGACTCCATTAGGTGCCGTTCCCTTTGACCCTTACGGTTCGGCGTCCTATAAATATTTATTGCAATCTTCAAACACACGCCACACGATAATATACTTTAAATATGTACAAATAAGGTGTACTTTTAAACATACATCTGATCTCGCATAGCGAATTATTGTTTACTCGAATATAACTGCGGAATAGGAGCTAAATAATGACAAGAGTTTTTGGTGCCTAATTTGAAACGATACAAAATAAATGGTTCTCGTCATTTAATAAACTTTTAGCAATTTAGGAGACCGTTGTTTTCTTGCCCTTATCCCACTAGGTGGGGTCGGCGCAGCATGTTTCCTTTCGCCACTTCACTCTATCCGCTGTCATTTCTACATTCACACCCTTTATACACATATCCTCTTTCACACAATTCATCCACACTTTTTTTGGTCGCCCTCTCTCGGCCCTGCCCGCTTACCATCATATTTAGAACCCTCTTACATACATGGCTATCCTCCCTTCTCATTACATGTCCATACCAGGCTAACCTTCCACTCCTTAACTTCTCGGTCACTGGTGCTACTTTCACACTTCCTCTAATATACTCATTCTTAATCTTATCCAATTTTGTCACTCCACACATCCATCTCAACATTCGCATCTCCGCTGCATGCAATTTCCTTTCATACTCCCCTTTGATGGCCCAGCACTCTGATCCATACAGGATGACAGGTCTTACGAGTTAGTAATTATTAGACCAATGCTAATAATTACTTACTTATGAAAGAAAACTCAGATTAGATTAATGCAAAAAGACTTAAAGTATCACCGTAACAAAAATAAATAATTAAGGTCACAGAGGTCAAAAAATAAATATAGTTAAAAACAGATTTGTGTGTTTGGCCAAAAATAAAATTATTTAGATATGTTACAAGGTGCGAAAATTTCAGATAATTTGGCAAAACAATCTAATCTGGCATATCCAACTACTAACCTAGGCTATGAATAAAAACTTAAAATCGGAATATTACCGTTTGATTCAATCCATAATAAAGAAACCCGTTGCAGAATTAGAGTCACCAATAAAGTTAAAGAAATGGCAAAAATGACGTAGCTGTGGGTACAAAGAAGAAGCCAAGGATATTTGAATGTCAGAGTGCTAAAATTTAAGTCCCTCCCTGATCACTGTTACGTTACCTCTATAGCTAAATATAAGCCATGACCAAGAAGTGTTTTTAGAATTCTCAGGGAGACATTCATATCTATCAATAGCAGTTTACATCAGAATATGGATCTATTAGTGACAAGACCCACAGTAATCTATTTGCTATAAGACGCTTGGATTTCTGTTAACAGCCACAGGTTCCAAACGTATGCAGGCGTTACGACGTTTTTCTTTTTAAAAAGAACCCATGTATCTAAATGCTGGTCAGAATTAATAATAATATTCTTTATTTCAGGCTAACAACCCATATTTCATGTTTTTTAAAAATTTAATAAAATTAAAGATTAAAATAAAATTTAAAATGTAATCAAAAAATAAATCAATAAAAAACGTTTATATTATTATTTCGTGTCTGATGCAGGGTAGACCAGTATCTCGTGAAGCGATTTCTAAAGTCTTCTCTTATAAGGGATAATATTCCATTTCTACTATGACGAAGCCGTTCCCAGTAAGATGCAGATCGCGATCTGAGTAATGAAGAAGTCAGGGACTCCCGCAGTTGCGAACATCGTTTTAGCACTGCAGAATCGCGGTAGTTTCATTAGAAACCGAAAAGCATTGTTGTACTGGATTCTCAACGCATTGTAAGATCGTGCTGTGTGATAGAATCATTAATTCTGACCAGATTTACGGAAAAAATCATGAAGAAATGCACATTTTAGGAGCAATTCTGGGGTAAATGCCACGTGCCAATTCGCCTTGCAGGTGGTGAGACCAAAGTATAACACTTTCTCTTGTGAGTGAAGAGGCCAGTGCCCAGTTTACCTATTTAATGGAGTGCTACTTTAATTAAGACGGTATTAAGGTCATATACTGCAAAGATCTCACCACCATGTGGTCAAAAAGCGCCTTTCCATGGTTTCACATAAAAAAGGGAAAGGGAAGCCCTGATAGAAGTAGATTTGGCAAAATATAACGCATTAAATAAAGAACAATAGCGTCTCACGATGGGAATGGGTGCAGAATTGGGAAAAGATGAGGCCGATGATAACAAACTGCTTCGTCGTCGTCGCTTCAACCGATGACGTCCACTGCTGGACATAGGTTTTACGTAATGACGTCCACAAGGCCCGGTCTTGTGCCGCCTGGCTCCAGCGGCTACGGGCGACTCTCTTTATGTCGTCGATCCATCTTGTGGGGGGTCTCCCTACACTGCGCCGCCCGGTGCGTGGTCGCCACTCCAGCACCTTCGCGCCCCACTTCAGGTTCGCGATTCGTAGGGCTATGTCGGTGACTTTGGTTCTGCTGCGGATCTCTGTATTTCTGATTTGATCGCGTAGAGAAACTCCGAGCATAGCCCTCTCCATCGCACGCTGAGTGACTCTGAGCTTTCGAATGAGGCCCATAGTCAGCGACCACGTTTCGGAGCCGTAGGTCATCACTGGCAACACGCACTGTTTACCTTACTTTATACATCAGAAAATAGGGCAAGGAAGGCATTGGCGTTAGCATATTGGCTTCATAGATATAATATATTAGGTTCTAGCTTTTAAAAAGTGGTCTCGTCCCTTTCACAATTACTGAATACTAGATACTTAGTTCCTTATCCCGACCAATCAGGTAATAATTTAACTTAAACGCAAAGTCTCTAAGCTCGAAAACGGTCTGAGTAAGTCCTTTGTCTTCAGTGTTATCACATTACGAAATCAGTAAAGCGTTTAGGTAACTAAGCATTATTTGGTTATAATCTGTATTTATATTTAATAAATAACTGAATCTTTAGTAACAAATTAAATGGCACCGTGATATGCAATTAATTATAAAACAATATATGAATATGGATAAGCAAATTACAGATTTTGTCCTATTGGCCGAAAGGAGTGATCATTTTAATGAATGTCGCTAAGAAACAAATTCAAGGCAGTTAACATAATGACAGTTCGCTGCGTATATATATTAGAAAACTTGTTGTATGTACATAAAAACATTGACTCTTTTAATAAAAAGAGTGAATGTACATCATATAACTTACGAAACCAAAACAAACTTGTTATAAATTCTAGTAGGCTGCATAAGATTAACAACTCATTTAAGGGTAACTGTATACGTTTCTATAATAAACTCCCACAAGACGTTTTAGAGATGTCAATTAATAAATTCAAAGTCTTTGTTAAAAGAAAGTTGATAGAAAAATCGTATTATAAGTTGCAAGATTACTTAGACGATAGAAACGCCTGGGAGTGAACGAATTGCTCTAATTTAAATTAAAATATAGTAAACTAATATGATATTGTAATGATGATGGTACCAAAAAAAAATACCCGACTGAGTTTGTTGTGGGTTCTTCTCGGATCAGGGCACGAAGGAACCCTCGTAACTTTAGATTTTAAGCCGTTCTTGAGTACCATCATCAGACGTATATTAGAATCAGAGTGTGGAAAAAAAATATGATTTGACGATTCAAATGTGCTGTAAAAGTCAAGTTTTTCTATGCATTAGCAATAGATAAGCTATAAAACCGTCTTTTCTCCTTCTTTACCTCTTTACTTCATTTTGTTTTATTGTATTTCTTTTTAAGGTTCAATTAAGTTTACAAATAAGTAAGACAGTGACTCAGTTTAATATTTTGTAATAAATTTGAAATTGTAATATCAACACAACGTCGAATTCTCGTGGAAGTTATCAAACCTTCTGAATTGCTGAATACCCTCGCAACATAAAGGATTCTGAGATTCGTTTCCAATTTCCCCCTTGCCTTTATGCGAATGTTTTTCAATGTGGCCTTAGGAAGGAAATTGTTAAGAAAAAAATTTCATATTATTATTGGGTATGCATATATCGATGCTGGAAAGCAAACACGTTTTTTTTTTGTTGCTGGAAAATGATTTTACGCACGCTGGTTAGAGTGTACAGCTCCATCCAGGAGTGTGGGACTCACTGTAAGCAGAATACCCACTAAACCCCAGCGGAACCCTCTTCATCCGTATGGTGGACGCCAGATGTTCGCTAGCGCATTCATCTCTGGCGCCCCGGATGCGTCCGACTCAAGGGTTCAAAAGAGGGGAAGCAGGAGCTCTAAATTGTGCTGTCTTATACCTCCCCTTCTCCGGCGAGAGGGAGGAGCATCGACCGCTCTCTCTCTTTGCCTCTCTAATGCCTCCTTTTGCAAAATAACGGTCTCACAGAAGGAGGCAACTGCCCACCAACCGGTCATGCTACCAAGCATAGCACCCACTATGCTGGGCAGGGAGAGATCGCTTCCAACCAGCGACATTAAGCCGTTGCGCTGGAGCCCCAGGCCGGGCATTCTGCCAATGTGTGATACGCCGTATCAACAAATTATACAAAGTATATCTTTTATGGTATATATAATTTGATCAGAATTTTTTTTTGACATAATAGAAACTATCAAGAGTAAATTTTAGGAAATTCTACCATTACAGGGTGTTAAAAAATTCGCAAAATTTATATCTTTTAATCTATAACTCGTTATCGTATTTAAGTTGTTTAGGATATGTTAATTTCGTAAAATCCTTTCTTACTAAATATTTAGGCAGCTCTCACTCACTCATTTCAACCGATGGACGTCCACTGCTGGACACAGGTCTCACCTAATGATACCCACTGTATCTGGCTGGCTCCAGCGGCTACCGGCGACCGTCTTTATGTCGTTGGTCCACCTTATGGAGGGTTTGCCTATACAGCGCCTTCCTTTGCGGTGTCGCCATTCCAGCACCTTCGAACCCCAACATCCATCGGTTCGTAGGACTACGAGCCCCGCCCATTGACCCACTTCAGCTTCGTGATTGTAAGGGCTATGTCGGTGACTTTGGTTCTTCTACGGATCTCCTCATTGCTGATTTGATCGCGTAGAGAAACTCCAAGCATAACCCTCTCCATTACACACTGTGACAAAATTTAAAATTTCAATCACTTGGCAAGTATTTTATGCCACGTGAAGCGGGCGGGTTATAATCTATATATAAAAGCAACTATTTTTTTCTTTGTTATCGATAAACTTGAAAACTACTGGACCGTTATGAGACCATGACCATTCGACGCGGAATTAATTGTAGAAGGTAATTCATTTTTTGAATTCCATCAACCCTTTACCATTTTTTTTTTAATTTAAGTGGACAGTCAATTGTTTCTGGTACACAAACTCGAGCGCACAAAGACCGGCAAAATGTCTAGCGTCACTTCAAAGCTTATAAACGCGTTTTTACACACCCTCCCACACATCCACCCACGCACTCCCACGCATCCACCCACGCACTCCCACGCATCTTCCCACGCATCCAAAAGGTTGTGACATGAATTATTAGACCGTTGTCTATAGCAACGATTTTGTCAATTAATTTCTAGGTTATGTAAATATGGCATTCATTTATGCTACTATCTTTTGTTTCAAAACAAAAAGATTCTGTGTGTCATTTAATCGATTGTGTTTTGTTTAGTAGTCTGCTAGTATTGATATAAATAAAGATATGCTCACAGAGCGCTTACTTGTAGACAACTGTAATGGTGACAAATTTTGCTGTTTTCTGCCGCATTCCGGACCCATGGTCGTCCAGACTAAGCACCAGCCTGTTTACCCAAATTCAGCAAGCAGCAACGTTCTTCTAAGCCGAAGTTCGAGCCTTACAAGAAACACCCTTAAAGCAACGTTTACTCACGGGCACTTCCAAGGGCACTCACTCAGTTTCTGCGCTCATCAGCCTCACCAGTTACGCTGTAAAAGCCAGTAGAGCTAAAAGCTGCTACATATTTAGAAAAAAAGGAAGCGGCGAATCAATTTCTTCGCTCTCATAGTGGGATGTGACGGCAATCCGACACTCGTGGAGAGAGATCAGGCACAGGACCGAGGGCTCAACGTGTTCTCCGAAGCACAAGGGTGGAACACACCGCTAACTACACAACACCGGGCAAATACTGAGAATTTCTTAACTAAAAACTTAATAACAATTTTTGTTTTCACCCGACATGGGACTCGAATCCAGGGCCTTATGTCACTAGCTAAACAAGCCAGGTTAGTCAAAAGTATTTCGCATATATATGTACAGGAAATAGCATAATAACATTTGTATTGTATCGTTTTAAAAATAGCGTTAATTTATATTCAAAAATGCAGGTTATGCGGTTTACCGAGCAAAACTCCACATTAATTACACCGCCTTATATAATTACCTCAGTTTTTCAGTGAGGTCACGCCGACCTTGGCTTTTCCGAGACGCCGCAGAAACTTGGAAAAATTTTAGCTTAAAATAGCAATTAAAGTCATAATTTAACTCACGAAAACTCTACAGCCATTCCTTTTATAATTATCATAACTAGGTGCTCGGAATCTTCCGTTCCTGCAGTAATTTGGAAATAAAAACTTTTTTATTATTTACTAAGGCTTGACTTGTAAGCTTACCTAATCATAAGTGATGACACAATCCAAGATGAAAGCGCGGTAACCTGCTAAGAGGTAATTTACCTCTTATGGTTTCTACACAGCATCGTACCAAAATCTTAATTTTTGGCGGTACGTCTTTGCTGGTAATTTGGTAACTAGACTCCGACAGCAGTGGTGGCCTAAAAGTGAAACACGTAGATTCTCCTTCGGAGAACTCGCAGATTCGAATCCTGAAAGACTCCAGTACGTTTATCTTTATAAAAAGTAACTCATATGCTAGATTGTTCATATTAATACACCATTTACGGTGAAGGGAAAGTACGTAAGGAGACCTGCATATCCTGGGAGTAATTCTTGTGTATCCTAGAAGTAGCGTGATGGATTTATGCTCTAAAAACTCTCCCTCCTATGAGTGACCAGCCCTGTGCCCAGTAGAAGGGCGTTATTGGCTAGTTTCCTCTATTTTTTACTTAAAGTTATTACGTAAAAAGAACGAATCGTTTACGCGAGTTTATGAACAGATATTGCTGTGCAATTTTTCGAAAACACAGTACTCAAGTAATTAAATTGCTGCCTTGTTTTATCGTGGTTGTGCCAGTAATCACCACGCTTGGCAGGCGGGTCGGTGATCGCAGTGCTGACCCTATTGCCCGTTATCGATCTGTGACATTCATATCAGCGAGGAATGGATATACCGCCATTTATCGGTATGGGAGTTGGATAGGGAAGATTTGGTTTGTAGGATAAGAGGAGTTTTGGGGAGCATTAGGGTTAGGTATAGGGCATTACTGCCGCGGACAGAAGAGTGAATAGCGGTAGTAATAGCTCGAGGCATTCGGGGTTGCTTACCCGCATGCTTAGTTAGTAACCGGGCAGAATATCTGACTAAGCACCCTTTGAGGAAAGAGGGTCCCCGGTAGCCGCTGGAGCCAGGCGGTGCAAGACTGTGCCTAGTGGACGTCACTACGTAAGACCTATGTCCAGTTGTGGACGTCCATCGGTTGAAGCGACGACGACGAAGTAATTTAACTCAACCAATAAACTAAAAAGCACTTTCTAAATGAAGCTATGGCCAGCAATGGGACGTTTAAAAGGCTGATAATGATAAATGACGCCTTACTTCAAGTGTGGAAATTTCCCAGGTTCCTGGTAAACCTTAAATAGATCTATTTCTTGATTTGTCTTCAATTACTTTTAAGAATTTCTCTACCCTACATAAAGTAACGTAAGAGTGTCATCATTTCTGAAACGCTACCTCCAGAAAAGTGTGTCAACACGGAAAGTACAATACAAGATGCTCCATTTCAGTCTGACGAAGACATACAAAAGTGTAAGCTGTGTAGATACAAAGGCTGTTGTCTTAGATATCTTAAGGTAAATATCCAGAAAACTGCATGAGGAATTACCTTTTATAGAATCTGTAACTATTTAGCCTATGTTTGCTTTGTGATTCGTTAAATATATCCCAGGATCCTGCGAAATCTAAAGTAGAAGACACTTATAAAAAGAATTAGCTGTAATTGAAAGCGTCTATTCTTTTTAAAAATTTCTGTGCCCTTCTAGTAGACCCTGCCCACAAGAAAGTATGTCCACGTGGAAGCACAGTACACCCTGCTCCATTTCAGTCTAAACGAAGACATACAAAGCTATAGGATATATTAAAAAAACAAAGGCTGACTGCATAAAGTCAAGCTAATGCAAAGGATATCATAGTCGTTAGTAAGGGCATTGGGGAATACCCCTTAACTGGGACTGTATCTCTTTAACATAAGCACGGTAACCATTTGAAACGAAGATCCTGGGAAATTTGAAGTAGGACTCATATAATTTCTTGTTCAGCATTCAGTAAAGCTTATCATTTCAGTCTGATGAATACCCACAATGGTATAAGCTATATTATACATAAAACTGTTGCTCAGACTGTCCATGCAGATATGCCTATCAGTGCAAGGTAGCTACAAAAGCCTCCAGAGGTGCTGAATCTTACGACGACCATGTCCGGAGGATCAGGGCTTTGATTTTAAAATGGAGTCATGATCTCTAAAAGGGTCTCCAACTGCAGTTATAATCACGGTGGGGACGATCCAACCTCGACTGGGTGAACGGATCACTTTCCTACCGTCTGATGGAAGTTCCGACCGACCATGGTTGCTTCGGCAAATACTTGCACGTGGTCGTTGGCCGTGTGGAAATGCCCGTCTGTCATGAGTGTGATACTCCTGTAGATACAGCGCACCATACTCTGGCGGAGTTTCCAGCGTGGGCACCTCAGCGGTATATCTTGTCGCCGATTAGAAGAGATCTGTCACTGGAGAGCATAATTATTGTAATGCTCGCCAGTGATGTTTGGTGGAGGGTGGTTATCTTTCCTTTTGAGATTGTCATCTCATCAGTCGGAGTCATCCGAGTCACTACAGTAGAATGTGGTTAGGGAACATGGATAAGGCCCTCCTTATCCAGAATGATGGATTTGCTGGGTTTTAGTGGGTATTCTGGTATATGCGAGTCCTATATTCCCGATTGGAGAAACTCTTTCATCAGGATGCATAAAGGCATTAAAAGGATGAGTGATGTCATTGGAAATACTTCTTTATGGGGCTGTTCTTTAACAGGCCGCTCAAACACTCATGATAAGCGGATAGATTAGAGGTACACCAGAATCATTAAAGGCTGTAGTGGGAAAATAAATTAGTTACAGTTTAACTTTATCTGAGTATTGCTATAAAATAATAGCATAGAATAGAAGAACAGATAAGGTAAGCTGATTATCAACTTACAATGGCCTCTACACAGCATTGTACCAGAGCAGAGTGTTTTGCTTTACGATATTTTATGCTGGTGGGGTCGCTGAAACCTACTAAAGGTAGTATGACCTCATGTCAAATAATAGATAATGTCAAAGCAATAAAAGCTCACAGAATCAAAATAATATTCAAGAATATTTCCGTACTGAGATGAAGGATTGCTCTTTGGCGAAGACGTGTACAAAATGAGATGCTCGTCTTTACTTTCTGACACACGGTTACGAAGTTTTGTCGTAATTCATCAGAATCAAAATATTTTTTTATTTATGTAGTGTCAAAAAAGAATTTTCGTTAATAATCTGTTCGAATTATCAGTAGTCTGTTCCTTGGTAAAAACACTAGAAACCAAGCACCAAAGAAACCTTTTGGACACCTTCTAACCATAAGATATTTGTAGCATAATATTCAACTGAATTTGTTGCGAGTTCATCTCAGAACAAAATGCGAAATATCTCTTGGTTTTATTTATTATTAGCCACTCGTAAATTGGATATGAAACAATGGAATGAGTAAAAGTTCTTCTTCCTAGAATAACCCCTTTAATATTAAATTTTACGTTGCTCTCTGATGATAGAGTTACAAGTTATAAGTAAGTAGCAGCCCATTAACGTCCCACTGCCGGGCACAGGCCTCCTCACTCCGCGGAGCGAGGGTTTTTAGAGCATAGACCCACCACGCTGTTCCACTGCGGATTGGCAGGCATAGTACTCAAGCACACTCTCTATTCCTTCATTCTCATAGTCCGATGTGACGGGAATCCGACACAACAGGAGAGAGATCAGGCGCAGGACCGACGGCTTAACGTGCTCTCCGAGGCACGGGAATGGATCACACCGCCAACTTCCCAACTTCGGGTAAATATTGAGAAAATCCTAATAGAAAACTCAGTACTGATTTTTGAATTGGGCCGACCCGGGACTCGAACTCAGGACCTCATGTCTGTAGTCGAACATGCTAACCACTAGACCAATGAGGCAGTTATAATACAAGTTATAATAGTGTTGTAAAAAACTACATTAATATAGTATATTATACATCGCCACTCGCGTGATAATTAGTAAAAACGCGAGTGGCAATGCCATACTTTCGTCCCGTGGTGCGTATACAATTTTTCATCCAAGCCAAGCCAAGACTTTGAGTCTCCAACTGCGGGTGTAACCCTGGTGGAAGCGGTCCAACCTCACCTGGACATTTGACTCACCAGGGGGAACAGATCTCTTTACTACCGTCTGGTGTAGGTTCTGACCGACCATGGTTGCTTTGGCAAGTACTTGCACGAGTCATTGGCTGTGAGGAAACGCCCTTTTGTCATGAGTGTGGTGCTCCTGTAGATACGGCGCACCTTATTCTGACGGAGTTTCCAGTGTAGGCATTTCAGCGGCATATCTTGTTGGTAATTAGAGGGGATCTGTCACTGGAGAGCATGATAATGCTTGGTAAGGATCAAAAGCTCGATATAATGTCAATAATAAAGTTAGATATTGAATAAGCTCCCATGCTACGTAACTAAGCAACAAGTTGTCTTCTCATTTATTTATAACTACTATCAAACACAAACTATATACATACATACATAGCATCACGCCTCATTCCCATAGGGGTAGGTAGAGACAACAACCTTCCACTTGCCACGATCCTTCCATATCTCCTTCGCTTCTTTCATTCTCACTAAACCTTTTAAAATGTCCTGTATTTGGTCCAGGAACGTTCGCCTTGGTCTTCCCCTTCCAACTTTCGCATTCACTCTTGACTCATAAATCCTTTTTGTCAGTCTCCTTTCATTCATTCTCTCTACATGCCCAAACCATCTAAGCTTATTACACTCACAAACTATATTAAAAGTCTAAAAATAAATATAAATATACAATTAAAAACACAATAAATCTGCGAAACTTAATAAAATATTTCAAATAAATTAAAGAAAATAAGTTGTAATGAATCGTAAGAAGAATTAAGTGAATAGCATATTTGATGGCGCAGCAAAAGAAATTGCCAAATATTTTGACATATAAAACAAGCGCGTATGCGTCGAAAATTTTAAGGCATGCGCACTTAAGCATTTATTTAATCGGAAAGCAATTTGGCATGTTTTGTTACTGAAAATAGTGCCGAAAGTCCGATCTTGCAATACAGGTATGAAGAAGTGAAATTTCTTTGGAGAACTAATTTATAAGTCTGGTTTATATTTATCCAAATCTTAAACGTTGGATTTCCGAGACATAGAGGGAGGGAAAATGGAAAATATGTTAGAAATTTAATGCATTTAATTGTCATTAAAATGTTAAAAGTGTCGAACGTTACAATATAAAAACTACCTAACCTTCAAACGAATTATTATAAAAACGCTGCACATCTTTGTGACGCTAATCACGCATTACATCCGTGAAAATACCCTCATGCGCCTAAAGAAGTTTCACTTCCAAATTAAAATCTAACAGAACTTTTCTCTTCAATAAGAAAATCCAACATCCGATACGACCGTATGTATAATAGCAGAGAAATATTCTCCGCATGGTCTTTCACATCTCGACTTTCTTTGTATAGTATGATACCGTTTCCAATATAAACCCAAGCCAATATAAGCCTTAAATATAGGTAATAAAATACAAAATCGTTTGCACGAAGGTTGCACTTTCAATGTGCAATTTTACCCGGGATCGTATCTCAAATCCCCTCAGGGATATTAACTTTAAAACTACGAACAACCAATACTTACTACCTAGACTTATTTCCGAGACTTAATTTAGTGTTCGTTTTTAGGATTAAAAGATTAATCCTGTCTAATATTATAAACGCGAAAGTAACTCTGTCTGTCACGCTTTCACGCCAAAACTACTGAACCTATTTAAATGAAATTTGATACTGAGATAGTCCTGTGATATTTGGTACACAGGTAGTCCTCATTTAAATGAAATTTGGTACACAGATAGTCCTTATTTTAATGAAGTTGATACACAGATAGTTCCTATTTAAATGAAATTTGGTACACAGGCAGTCCCTATTTAAATGCAATTTGGTACACAGATAGTTCAGAAGCCTGTGAAATTTGGTACAGAGATAGTCCTTATTTAAATGAAATTTGGTACACAGGTAGTCCTCATTTAAATGAAATTTGGTACACAGATAGTTCAGAAGCCTGTGAAATTTGGTACAGAGATAGTCCCTATTTAAATGAAATTTGGTACACAGGCAGTCCCTATTTAAATAAAATTTGGTACACAGATTGTCTTGAAGCCTGTGAAATTTGATACACAGATATTCCTTATTTAAATGAAATTTGGTACACAGATAGTCCTGAAGCCTGTGAAATTTAGTGTACAGATAGTCCATATTTAAATTAAATTTGATACACAGATAGTCCTTATTTAAATAAAATTTGATACACATATAGTCCACATTTAAATGAAATTAGGTAAAAACCTGGAAAATTTGATACAGAGATAGTCTTGAACCCTGTGAAATTTGATACACAGATAGTTCTGAAGCCTGTGAAATTTGGTACACAGGTAGTCCCTGTTTAAAAGAAATTTGGTACACAGATAGTTCTGAAGCCTGTAAAATTTAGTACAGAGATAGTCCTGAACCCTGTGAAATTTTATACACAGATAGTTCCGAAGCCTATGAAATTTTTGGTACATAGATAGTCCTCATTTAAATGAAATTTGGTACACAGATAAGTTCTATTTAAATGAAATTTGGTACACAGATAGACCTTATTTAATTGAAATTAGGTATACAGATAGTCCGCATTTAAATGAAATTTAGTACACAGATAGTTCTGAAGCCTTTGAAATTTGGTATACAGATTGTCCCTGTTTAAATGAAATTGGGTACACAGATAGTCCTGAAGCCAGTAAAATTTGGCACACAGATATGATCATCATGGAGTGTCTTCTTCAAAATGAAGTTTGGCGGTCAGTATGCGGAAAACTCTTCTGTCCTGAGCAATTCTCTTTAACTGTGCTTACTTATAATTGGTCCACTCTCGTATATCGGTCATCCACAGCCGCCTCGGCCTACCAGGTGCTCTATTTCCGGACATCCTGTCCTCTAGGATCAACTGTGGGTACTCAAATTGGGATGCTCTCTGTAGATCTCCGAAAAAAGACATCTTTCTCAGCACGATGGTCGTCATAAGCATGTGGCTAAATTGCGCTCAGTTGAGGACTTCAGCATCTGAAACGAACAGAGATACACAGATAGTCCTGAAGCCTGTGAATGGAAGGAATTTTTTCTATAAAATCTCCCACACTAAGACACAATTATCAATAAATTTTTACCAATTTGCACAAAAACTTTTTTGAGAATCACTCTATTTATTGATAAAAGCCTCATGAAAATCCGTTTAGTAGTTTTCGAGTTTTTTGGGAATACACAGACAGATACTTTTGCTTTTTTTTATGACTGATAGGCCATTTGACCGTGATTTCATCTGATGGTAAGTGAAAGTCTAAGATGAAAGCGCGCGAACCTGGTAAGTGGTAATGTATCTGTGAGTGGTTTCTACACATTTTTGCTGAAACTATTTCTATTAGTAAGAGTATGCTTCTATTTACAAGACATTGCATACTGTGGTGCCTTTTTTAATTAATATTTCCTGTGTAATGTTTATTTTGTGTTTGTACAATAAAGAATGTATCTGCTATTAGCTTTGTTACATTCAATCATTCAATGTTTAAAGCCTCTTTCAAAGATTTAGATTCTCGCAGTCATAAAAAGTCCCATCACAGAAGCGAATCGAATCAATCAATTTCACACAATTCGCACATACGAATATTGAATTTAGGAACAATATCGGCCCATTTGGTGGGGTAGGAGGGGGGTGGGGTTGAATCATAAAAAGCCTATGTGCGGATTCCCGCTCAATTTGCGATGATGCCTTTATCCAGTCCTGACGAGCGCTGTTCTACGTTGAATCTAAATGAAGTCACTGGGCGAGGCTATAGAGATAGCGTTCTATTGTTCATTTAGCAAGCATTCGTCCTTTTGCACATTCACATCCCATTTCTGGTCACATGCCCCTCACTTATAAGAGAGAAGTTTAAGTAAAACCATAAAGTTAAGGTTAAGGTTAGGTTTAATCACAATAATGGCTACGAAAACAATATTCAAGCACGAAAGTATCTTTTTAGAAAGAGATTTATTGGTGGCTTAACAAGGAATCAAACCCGCCATATCTCCGAACGAGAATACACTCGCCGCAGCACTGGCCATCATCATCATATTGTGCTTTAACTACCGAAATTGTATTACAGACAGATTCGTCTTACATAACCTAAGACTGAACTCGGAAAAACCGATCCAACCCAATAAATCTAACGACCGAAGCTGCGAATATTAAAGAACCGATCCCTCAAGAACAATTGGAGATCAAAACTCTAAAGTATTGAAAACCGAAGCACAGAACCTAGATCAAGTACAGTACGCAACCTGAAGTCCCGAAAACAGAAGAAACTAAGCCCTTAAGAACCGAAAATTAAAGCCCTAAACAGATTTCACATGTCATCAGCATCATTCACAAACAATTACCATGAATGACAAACGAACAAAACTTATAAACTTTAAAACACATTAACACCAAAACCATATAAATTCCACTGGAATTCCACAAGGTTCTAATCTGGGGCCTCTTTACTTTATTATCTATATCAATGAGATTACCGATGATTTAAAACTGACAAAGACTATAAAAGAAGAAGTCGATGTACATTTAATACAGGAGGATCTACATAGATTAATGATGTCAGGACAATAAAAGGTTCATAAATATTGGCAAATGTCACCACAAGCAAACATAATACCTTCAAGCTATTACATAAACGACAAACCGCTGAACAAAGTTACTACAGTACGCGACCTTGGCATTAACTTGGACAGTAGGCTTAGTTTCAACCCGCACATTGATCATACTGCAGATCTCGCTAATAGATCTCTTGGATTACTGGTTTTAAACGCAGTGGCACAGCGATAAAACTTATTCTTTTTATGTGTAAATGGGACATTTATTTGTTATCCTTCAATCCTATAAGTCAGAAACGAGGAGATCCGTAGCAGAACCAAAGTCACCGACATAGCCCTACGAATCGCGAACCTGAAGTGGCAATTGCCGGGGCACATAGTCCGACGAACCGATGGACGTTGGGGCCGGAAGGTGCTGAAATGGCGACCCCGCACGCAGTGTAGGAGGACCTCCGATATAAGGAGGGTCGCCGGTAGCCGCTGCAGCCAGGCGGCGCAAGATCGGGACTTGTGGGCATCATTTCGTGATATCTATGTCCAGCAGTGGACGTCCATCGGGTGAAGCGATGACGACAACGACGATTTGTTATCCTAAATATATCCTCAAAAAAGAACACCGAGAGCGCTGGCTATTACGAAACCTTTATATCTATTCACGGGATTTACTTGAAATTTAGTATACATACTCGTACTTCTTCCGCGATGGGATCAGTACATAAAAGTGAAAAATTATACATATATAAACATAGTAAATAGTGGCAGTTCGGCGCGCGTCTCTCGGTAGTTCTCGGGTGACGGTCCGCCAGAGCGTTTGACTATTGAATCTGTCAATTTCCTAGGTATTATAATTAATTGATATCGGCAACATTAAGTGATTGAACATTATAAAAGGTTGAAAAAAGTAATTAGCAGCATATTAACTTCCCACTACTGGGCACAGGCCTCCTCACTCCGAGGAGCAAAGGTTTTTAGAGCTTAGACTTGTGTACTATGCCTGCTCCACTGCGTATGGCAGGCATAGTACACAAGTGCACTCTCTATTCCTTCACTCTCATAGTCCTATATGACGGGAATCCGACACAACCGGAGAGAGATCAGGCGCAGGACCGACGGCTTAACGTACCGCCAACTTCTCAACTTCGGGCAAATATTGAGATAATCATAAATAGAAAACTCAATATTGATTTTTTAATTGGCCCGACCCGGAACTTGAACCCAGGATCTCATATCTGTAGTCGAACACGCTAACCACTAGACCAATGAGGCAGTGAACATTATATTCTGAGTTAATTAATAAAGTGTTTGATTGCACCAACATTACCCACCAACGCCCACAGTATCATCATCATCTAGTGCCTTCTTCAAATCTAGTTTGGCGGCCAGTATGCGGAAAACTCTTCTGTCCTGGGCAACTCTTTTTAATTGTGCGTAGTTATGACTGGTCCACTCGCGTATATCAGTCATCCAATGCCTCGGTCTACCAGGTGCTCTTTTTCCCGACATCCTGCCCTCCAGGATCAACCGTGGGTACTCAAATAGGGATCTTTGAAGATGTCCGAAAAAAGCCACCTTTCTCCGCACGATGGTTGTCATAAGCAAGCATTTGAGACGAACTGGTTCCAAGAAATCTTAAACATTTTCCTTAGAGCCCACAGTGTGGAAATAGAAATTATGGTTGCCATTAATGACGACGTCGGAGGGGAACCTTACGCCCCATGCTTTATGCTGCTTTCTCTCTTATTCTCCGACAGATATATTTTCCCGCTGTCAATGGAGCCACCCGCAATTTCTTTTACATTTATATTTTCGGAGCAACCACTAAGGGAATAGCAGACCATTTTTACCAGAGGCTCATGTAGATGGGAATAAGGTTTTATAAAGTGAAATAAATTATTTATTTATACTTGCGTTTTACCCACGGAGCCTTCTTAAATTAATAATTTTCGAGATCCAAGGCCAATGTTATTCGTATTTGATTTTTATTTATATTACTCCATTCGTCTGCTATTGCTATAATTAAGTAATTGTATTTTCTTTTTTTCTAGGTCTGCATTAGTAGCAGATTCGCCCATCGCTAAAAAACCATAGAAACAAATTAGCTCTTACAGGTTAGCACGCTACCATCTTAAACTGTATCAACTATGAGATGAAATCAAAGTGTAACGCGATCATTACTAAATAGACATAAATAGGCACTGATATTTAAGTTATAAGCATGATAATTAAAACGACCATGAATTGATAAATATTATGAAAAAGTGTGATGACTAATACTAAAACTAAGTAGCTCTGAAAATAACTTTTTAAGTGAAGCATAAAAACTGTTTAAAAAACTGGAAATATCCTAGTTCATAATGGTGCACCCCTCCTCCCGCACTGCCCCTCTCTCGTCGAATTAGTTACTCGATGCGCTGCGTGGCGGCCGCCGCCGGCAGGTATATCTGATTTCAATAATTCAAAGAGTAATCATCAAGTATGGAGACAGTCATGAATATTAAATTGTTTATTTGGATAAAAATTTATAAATGGTATGGATCTGTCTGATTTTGATCGGCATTTCTATCAATTTGTTAAATGTAAAAAAGTAGTTATAGTGACGTAACTACAATAGTTAGACATATAGTCTCGCGAAGTTTTTTGTAGATATTGATATATTCTATAATATTGTCGAACATTTTTTTGTCCTATCATTAATACTCTTCACAGCGTAAGCGATGAAAGACATTTTATGGCTATATTTTTTACACCTTCGGTTGGTTTTAATAGGAATTTCTAAAGATTTCAATAATAATCTAGTTCTAAATATAGCCTATGTTACTCAGTGATAATGTAGCTTTCTAATGAAAAAAGAGTTATTAAAATCGGTCCAGTACTTTTTGAGTTTATTCGTTACATACAGAAATACAAATCTTTCCTCTTTATAATATTAGTGCAGACAAACAAGCAATATAAAAAATAACAGCCAATTCTTACACCCTCTGGCATTTAATTCATAGTTTAAAGAAAAGTTCAGTAGAAAGAAAACTTTCAAATGAGCTTTCTATAGATGGTATTGTTTAGTTAATCGAATTTGAGACTATTCATTAATTAAATTTAAATAATGAATTAGTATTTGAAGAATCTGTTTTATCAAGTTTCATCAACGAGTTTGAAAAGAATTCACTAAACTTGAATGAATGATTAAAAAAGGATTTTAATCATTCATTCATGTTTGGCTCCATTCACAGCTAAAAATATATTTATTTTTAATTATTATTATTTGCTGAATTTCAAGTCAATCGGGTGAATACTTTAGAAGACCTCACAGTGATAGTTTTTCGCTTATATGATCTGGTTCCGAGGGAGAATTGGGTAAACCCGTTCATAGTAACATTCTTCATCGTGAAAGAAGTATGTATAATCAATTTGAAGTAAATCCCGTGAATAGATATAAAGGTTTCGGATCAGCCAAGGCTCTCGATGCTCTTTTTATTAACGACTAGCGGCCCGTCCCGGTTTCGCACGGGTAGATATCAATAGGTACAGATATTTAAGTTATAAGCATGATAATTAAAACGATCATGAATTGATAAATATTATGAAAAAGTGTGGTTCTTAATACTGAAAAGGGGTTTTTAAGTAAAGCATAAAAATGTGTTAAAAAATCTCGAAATATTCAATGTCGCTTGCGTCCACTGCGTAAGGAACCCACCGGCTTCCTTGTTCATAATGGTGCACCCCCTTCTCCCGCACTAACCCTCTCTCGTCGAGTTACTCGATGCGCTGCGTGGCGGCCGCCGCCGGCACGTATTTTTATTTTAATTTCATGATCTTTTGAATGGAATATCCGATTTCAATAATTCAAAAAGTAATCATCAGGTATTGAGACAGTTTTGAATATTAAATTTGGATAAAAAATTATAAATGGTTTGGATAACACGGTCTGATTTTGATCGGCATTTCTATCAATTTGTTAAATGTAAAAAAGTAGTTATAATGACGTAATTATAATAGTTAGACATATGGTCTCGTGAAGTTTTTTGTAGATATTGATATATTCTATAATATTATCGAACATTTTTTTGTCCTATCATTAATACTCTTCACAGCGTATGCGATGAAAGACATTCTATGGCAAATTTTTTTACTTCGGTTGGTTTTAACAGGAATTTCTAAAGATTTCTGTAGTAATCTAGTACTAAATATAGCCTATATTACTCAGTGATAATGTAGCTTTCTAATGAAAAAAGAATTACTAAAATCGATCCAGTACTTTTGAGTTTTTTTTGTTACATACAAAAATACAAATCTTTCCTCTTTATAATATTAGTGTAGATTGCAAAATTTGTCCAAGACCATAGACATGTTGAGAAAATGTGATCTAATTGACAGAATTGAATAAGCTTACACTTATAAAACTACGATACAAGTGTTAGCTTGGCTTGGCTGTTCTGCTAAGTGTCGTTCAATCGTTATAATGCGACATGATAGACAGAGCATAAATGTTTAGGCGATTGGAAAAAAGTAAACTGTCGCTACATAGAAATTACAGTGTAAATAACTGTACCGTATTTGCATGATGACACTTCAATAAATCTGCTCCTGGGAAATCATACGTAAAAAGCACGACCGGAAATTCAGGGTTTATTTATCACATTGGCTGGCGAAAACTTTACACTCCATTGCGATATTGAAAACGAAAATTTTCGCCTGCGAACATTGTACATTTTTAATTTGATCAGCAAAAGCAAATGTACTGGTGTGAGTACTTGGTTTACTAGCAGAGATCCTGGGTACGACTGGCTTCAGGTGGCTAGTTACCACACTACCAGAAATCACTTGCCAAGCGTTAGCTTGGTGCGATGATGTGTAAAAATCACACGAGGTAAATTACTAACTAGTCAGCAATAAAGCAAATAAACAAAAAAGTGCGTGCGTACAAAGACACATGTCAGAAGTGAAACTTCTTTGGCAAACAAATTTTTTTACACGAATCTAAAATTATACATTTCCGAGACTTAGAGGGAGGTTACCACCTTTTCACACATAAATCATAATACACCTTAAGTAAATATTGCAATGCAGCAACAAACGTAAGCTCATTGCAATTTGATTACAGACAGTTAGATATTCTTCAGAAACCGAACCCTTACTGTAAACCGTTGAGGAGTTCCGTTGATCATCATATTTGAATACGACAATCACTTGACCATACCGACGTTACGTTAGGTGACTTAAATATGCCAAGTATCTTTAATTTGCTCCTAAGAATTGAAGAGTTCCGTTACTTTGTCATGGATCCTATGATCAAAACCTAACCAATCTACAATCAAACAACCATTGAAGTATATTCTTTTCAATAAAAGGAGATTCATTGAAATGGGTTGGTGTAACCTTGAGTTATTCAAATGCACAAGCTTAATGCAAATTTAAGATTCATACAGTTTTCTCATGGATGCCATCATCAGAACTGAACTAGAAAATGGGACCCAACGACAAGAACCACCTTTCATATAAACAAAAAATCATCAAGATCGGTCAACCCAGTCGAAAGATATGAGTTAACAAAAAACGCTGCACATCTTCGTGGCACTAATCACGCGTTTACTCAGTAATCATGAAGTACGCGTTAAAAAAGAAAGATTTTAACAGTTTATTTCTTTACAGGTGCCAAATCAGAAACAGTAAGCAGTACGCGTAGCAACACTGAAGATGAGGAGCCCAAAGAAGCCTGGATGCGAGCCCCGGCGGGTGGAGTAGCAGTGAAGAGTGGGGAAGATGCACTGTTGACATGTGTGGTTCTTGGAGCGAGAGGGAAACCCGTGTTGTGGAAGAGAGCCAGAGACTTGAAGGTGTTAACTGCTGGTGGCGTGAGAGTCACAAGGGACGAGAGGATTCAAGTGTTACACGATGACTGTAAGTATATATGGTATTTATTTAGGCCAAGAAATAATAGGAAAAATCCACTCTAAATATTCACTTGATATACACTGATCAAGCATATTTAGAAATAGGGAGAACTGCCATCCCTTTGTCAATTTAAAATGCTATTGTCGATGTTGCGGATGGGAGCACCAAGCTAATCCCCTCGCCGGCGGCAACTAATTCTGATTGGTCAACCGCCGGCTACTCGCTTCCTTCTCCTATCTCAGCACCGTGATCGTCCTCTCTCCTGCTCGTCAAGCCGTATCTACATGTCGAGTAAAAGAGGCCTCTGCCTGAGTTTATATGTCACATTTTGCTTTAGAGTCCCGAACGAAGTAGATCCCAGTACTAAGCGCGACTTGTGAGCATTGAACCAGAACTCTGCAGAACCGAAGACCCAAGTCCAAACAACTAACGAGCCGAACCTCATAAACTGAAGAATCGATCCCACACGAACCGAACCCCATGCAGTCCACTGAATCCGGGAATTGCCTGCACTTGAATCCCTCTCCAAGATTCGAATCATTACTGGCAGTATCGAAATCCTATTCTCATACAATGAAAAGGGCAGCAATATAATTTTGCTAATTAATACCGCCATTCAACTGCCTCATTGGTCTAGTGGTTAGCATGTTCGACTACAGACATGAGGTCCTGGGTTCGAGTCCCGGGTCGGGCCGATTCAAAAATCAATATTGAGTTTTCTATTAAGATTTTCTCAATATTTACCCGAAGTTGGGAAGTCGGCGGTGTGATCCACCCCCGTGCTTCGGAGAGCACGTTAAGCCGTCGGTCCTGCGCCTGATCTCTCTCCGGTCGTGTCGGATTCCCGTCACATCGGACTATGAGAGTGAAGGAATAGAGAGTGCACTTGTATACTAAGCCTGCCAATCCGCAGTTGAGCAGCGTGGTGGGTCTATGCTCTAAAACCCCTCGCTCCCCAGAGTGAGGAGGCCTGTGCCCAGCAATGGGACGTTAATGGGCTGCTACTTACTTACTTACCGCCATTCTATAATGTGATAAATAATAAGGCTTTTGCATCCATATTGTTTTTTCTTTGTGTTCTTTTAGCTTCTTTATTTCTTTCTCCGATTTGGTCAACACAGTTCTGAGCTATTTATTTACTTTCCTGAGTGTTTTTGTAGTGTACAACTATACAAGCCTACGTGTAAGCCTTTTTTATGTTGATGGCACTATTGATATTTTTATCATAACCATTTGTAGCGTATTCATTATTGGTTTTCTTTTCCTTATCTTCAGTTTAATACGTACCTGATTTGTTTATTCTCACATTATCTATTAAAGAGCAAGACCTCTTGACTCCAAGTGATATAGTGCTAACTTCAGTTTCAACACTATATATAAGCTTATGGTATCAACAGTAAAAAAAACTTTGATTTGATTTAATTAACAGCAGAAGAACCTCTTCAAGGACCGGGTATTAAAAAAGGTGGTGACGTTTGGGCTTTAGTTATCAAATCAGTAAAGCCTTCGGATGCAGGTCTATATATGTGCGAGCTTAACACAGAACCCCCTGTCCGAAGTTTTCACAAACTAACTGGTAAGTGAAGCTGTATTAATATTAACTTCGTATTGCATGTTAGCTAAACTTTGAAGTTGCTATCAATATTATTAATACAGAATCCGTTTATTTTGGTGTGTTAAATTCATTGGTTTCAAGTACTACGTTGTTTGTCTGGGATTTAACTTGTCTGTGTCTGTAGATCATGATCGGTTTGTATATAAAATAAAGCCCAATTTCGAAAATAGTGACAATCTTCATTAATCTACTAACATATCTCTTGAAAGTAGTAATTGAAGAGGAGTATCTGACATATCAAGAATCTATATAGTTTATTTTATAACTAGGATTAAATCTAATAGCATACATTTTAAATTTATTCGTTGTTTTTCATGCTATCTGCCTATTTGTTATGGGCAATCCACAAACAGCTGAACACTTAACATCGATAGGTATCTGATTATAAATTACGTATATTTTCTCTTAATTTTTAGTAATAGCCCGAGGACTTACACCTCCTGACAACCAGAATGTCACCGACAGTTATTCGGCAAATGCACCGACATTGTCGTCGATGGCACTGTCTCATAATTATACCGACTGCTGTATATCAACCAACGTATCCAAGAGTTGTTTGGGCTATTGCAGTATACAAACCATACTGGATGGACCGGGACAAGATCCAGAAGCGTGTCAGGCAGATTTCCCAGCAATTGTTAAGTAAGTTATAACCATTCGCATACTTCGTAAAGTCACACACTCCAAAGCTTAGGCTATTGAGCTTTTGTTTGACTTGAAAATCGTTACTTACTATCAACAGTATCTTAGTTGCTGTCATAATATCACCAAAAGCGAATATATTCTTATTTTGTATTATGCACTTTTCGAATGATAGAAGTGAAATTTGGTATGATCATAAACAATTTGAATATCTAATGCCCAATATGCTTTGAGTCTCAGATGAACTTAGGGACTGAAATATGCTACAGTTGTTTTCAAGAATTAGAAGGAAGGTTTTACTAAAAACATTGAGGAAGTTTAATGAGAACTGGTTAAAGTCGATGACGTCTCTAATTCAATTACTGGATTAAGAAACTATGTATTGATACAACATTTATTCCAAAAAGTCTTTGACTTATTAAAACTGGCATCTACGATTAAAATGCAGGGGGAGCCTTAAAAACACCACCATGATATATTTCAATCTATTTCAATGTGATTCACATTGTTGGAGTTATTTTTTCTAACAGGTGCATGGCAGATGGTCGCAACCACGTACCATGCTGTATTCAGGAGCATATTCCTGACATCTGTCAGGATGTCTGTCGTGGTGAATACTCACCTGTTACAGACAATATTAAGACACATTACTCGTGTGCTGCATCTATGGAAAAGACTTTAGCATGCATTGTTGAAGGCATAGGTAAGAACACTTTCTATCTATTGGAATACCAGGATATTAAAAAGTCCCTAACATGACTTGTAGAAGGTGTCAAATGGTAGACACCATGAAGTAATAGAGATACGTAATGTCCCATCATTAGTTGTTCAGCGACTATATCTTCGCCACTTCAAACGACACGCTGTCTTTCTTCAAAGTCTTCATCGTCTTTTTCTGTAATAAATTCATCACAATTTCGTGACTTGAATTAATAATTTGATAGATAAACAGACACTATCACTTTCACATCATATTCAATGTTAGTCACAGTTTTTGATTGAAAACTTTCAAGACAGTTGCTCATATTGAAATTATGCAAATGGTTATACTCAGATCGCGAGGATGTTAGTTTAAGCTCGACCAGATTTTAACTTATTTAATCATGAGCTCTTTATGTAGTCGCATTGCAACAGGTACTGTTTCGCTTTTTGAATAATTTAAATTTGACGGTTTTTTTGATAAAAAAGCAGTTTCCATGATAATTTAGAATAAATTTGTTACAGAACTCCTCCCAAGTCCACCAGAAGACGTCGAAGTTGAACCACTTAATGAGAAACAACTAAACGTGTCATGGAACCCACCAACAGAGAACACGGATTCTGTTACAGAATACTTAGTAAATGTAACAACATTAAGGTCTTTTGATGCACATTTAATAGATCCCTCGGAGAGTTCTTTAAAAAATGAAACAACAAAAATAAGCCAACCGCTAACAATCAAAGTACCTGCAAACAAAACCTTCCTCGTCTTGAACGATTTGCTCCCATTCACGATGTACGAGATAACAGTGACTTCATACAATATTCATGGCTCCAGCCTGCCGAGCTACGGGATCAGGTAATTCGTTAAAATAAGACGGATTTCAAATTGTAAATACACCACAATGTAAAGCTAACGAAATTAAATATAGACTCTGTCTTGATTTGTTGATTTTACGAAATTGATTTTGCAAATTATTACGGTATGGCTTTATCATTTTCAAGTTATTTTATTGAAACCGAATTCCCGTGAGGAATCTTATTAGATAATGAATTCTACTTCGGACACTTTATATAAGAATTCTTTTGTACGTGTATATATGATTATGGGCCTCATTCGGAAGCTCTGAGTCACTCAGCGTGCGATGGAGAGGGCTATGCTCGGAGTTTCTCTACGCGATCAAATCAGAAATATGGAGATCCGAAGCAGAACCAAAGTCACCGACATAGGCCTACGAAATTGCGAACCTGAAGTGGCAATAGGCACATAGTCCGACGGAACGATGGACGTTGGGGCCCGAAGGTGCTGGAATGGCGACACCGCACCGGGCGGGGCAGTGTAGGGAGACCCCCCACAAGATGAACCGACGACATAAAGAGGGTCGCCAGTAGCCAGGCGGTACAAGATCGGGCCTTGTGGACATCATTACGTGAGACCTATGTTCAGCACTGGACGTCCACCGGTTGAAGCGAAGACAACGACGACGATATGATTGAGTTCTTTATAGAACAAGAAAATTAATATAAACCCTATTCATTTAGATTGATATTCTAGAATGATTTACATTGAATAAAATTAGGATATGATTCTAAACTACGCGAGGGTGGTTAGGAACCTTCTCTCTCTTTTCTTTCTCTCCCTAATGATCGCAAATGAACGATAACACCGCCCAATTGAAAACTAAATGTACCCAAAACTGAGTAATTGTACATCCTTTTGTATCGTGGCAATAAAGCTTATTATCTGTTAATCTATTATCTAAGTGCTAGTTCTCTTTAAAAAATAAACAATTTTTAAAGTATTACATTGGTTTATAAGCAAATAAATTGTTTTATTGCACATTTAGTTAACTTCAACTGATCACTCTTCGCTGTGGCTAAATACTATTTAGACGCCTGATCTCAGTGAAATCTATCCAGTCGTTATCTATCTCCTCGTAAAGTTTCTCTATTTCTTTCAAAAATTGTTAAAGGTCACTGACGTTAACTCCTGGGAAGATGAGAACTACTGAAGTAGCTGCTGCTCCGAAACTCCCGGATGTCAGGGGATGCTGTATAGCTGCTGGAGTAAACCACTATGGTTGCGTGGACAAACTATGTAGCCCCACTAAAACCTTTGAAATAGGGGTAAGTAATGAAAGTAATTTTATTTCCGGTGGTTACTTTTCATTGTAGAATTAATTTTATTTTCAAAGGAACCTAATTTTCATGGTAGAATTACTTTTATTTTCGAAGGAAATGTACTTGTCATGATGGAATAAATTTTATTCTCAAAGGAACTTACTTTTCATGGTAGAATTAGTTTTATTTTCAACGGAACCTACTTGTCATGTTAGACTTAATTTTATTTTCAAGGGCACTTACTTGTCATGGTAGAATTACTTTAATTTTCCATGAAACCTTCTTGTCATGTTAGAATTAATTTTATTTTCAAGGGAACTTACTTGTCATGGTAGAATTAGTTTTATTTTCAACGAAATCTACTTGTCATAGTAGAACTAATTTTATTTTAATGGGAAATGTACTTGTCATGATAGAATTAATTTTATTTTAAGGGCAACTTACCTGTCGTGGTAAAATTAGTTTTATTTTCCATGGTACTTACTTGTCATGGTAGAATTAATTTTCTTTTCAAGGGAACTTACTTGTTATGGTAGAATTGGTTTTATTTTCAAGGGATCTTACTTGTCATACTAGAATTAGTTTTATTTTCAACGAAAACTACTTGTCATAGTAGAACTAATTTTATTTTAATGGGAAATGTACTTGTCATGATAGAATTAATTTTATTTTAAGGGCAACTTACCTGTCGTGGTAGAATTAGTTTTATTTTCCATGGGACTTACTTGTCATGGTAGAATTAATTTTCTTTTCAAGGGAACTTACTTGTCATGGTAGAATTAGTTTTATTTTCAACGGAAACTACTTGTCATGTTAAAATTAATTTTATTTTCAAGGGAACTTACTTGTCATGGTAGAACTACTTTTATTTTCAACGAAAACTACTTGTCGTAGTAGAACTAATTTTATTTTAATGGGAAATGTACTTGTCATGGTAGAATTAGTTTTATTTTCAACGGAAACTACTTGTCATGTTAAAATTAATTTTATTTTCAAGGGAACTTACTTGTCATGGTAGAACTACTTTTATTTTCAACGAAAACTACTTGTCGTAGTAGAACTAATTTTATTTTAATGGGAAATGTACTTGTCATGGTAGAATTAGTTTTATTTTCAACGGAAACTACTTGTCATGTTAAAATTAATTTTATTTTCAAGGGAACTTACTTGTCATGGTAGAACTACTTTTATTTTCAACGAAAACTACTTGTCGTAGTAGAACTAATTTTATTTTAATGGGAAATGTACTTGTCATGGTAGAATTAGTTTTATTTTCAACGGAAACTACTTGTCATGTTAAAATTAATTTTATTTTCAAGGGAACTTACTTGTCATGGTAGAACTACTTTTATTTTCAACGAAAACTACTTGTCGTAGTAGAACTAATTTTATTTTAATGGGAAATGTACTTGTCATAATAGAATTAATTTTATTTTAAAGGGAACTTACCTGTCGTGGTAGAATTAGTTTTATTTTCCATGGGACTTACCTGTCATGGTAGAATTGGTTTTATTTTCAACGGCACCTACTTGTCATGTTAAAATTAATTTTATTTTCAACGGAAACTACTTGTCTTGTTAAAATTAATTTTATTTTCAAGGGAACTTACTTGGCATGGTAGAATTAGTTTAATTTTCAACGGAACCTGCTTGTCATGTTAAAATTAATTTTATATTCAAAAGGAATGTACCTGACATGGTAGAATTAGTTTTGTTTTAAACTAAAACTACTTGTCAAAGTAGAACTCATTTTATTTTAATAGGAAATGTACTTATCATGGTAGAATTAGTTTTATTTTCGAGGGAACCTACTTCCATGGTAAAATTGTTATAAAATTTAAAGGACTATAAGCTTATATGAAATTACTCAATAAACTAAAGAATGTGGCATCATTTAATTTAATTTTATTTGCCAATACAAGTCAGTGCTTGACTGAGGTCTCACCTCATGGTAAGCGATGATACAGTCTGAAATGAGAGTGTGCTAACCTGACAATAGGTAAAATATATTAGTTAATTTAAAGCCTGTATTATAATATATTATTTTATTTAATATGAATAGAAAATAACTGTTATTTTAGCGCTTAAATATGTTATTATGACTGAAATATATATGTCTAATTTTAAGAGATAACAATTCGCAAATTAAATGAAATAATTTAAGCGAAAATTTTGTTGGAAGCTTTACTAGAAATTTGCAAATTTACAATAGAATAACATAGTAGATTCTGTGTTAAAAGTTCTACAAAAAAAGTCCAAAACAACTTTTATCTTTCTTTTAAGGTTGACTCACTTTAACCTTTTTTATTCTAACCAAATTTGTTCTAAACTAAGATGAGGATATTGTGTCAGACTGTGTGTAAATTAGGCTTACATATGCCTTTCGTGACGCAGACTCTCATTAACGTTTTGCCTCATTTATAAAAGAGAATACCGCTAGAAAACGATAACGTGACTCATCTCCCATGTAGCATTTATTTGTGACTAACACAGCAATCACCTAGAGAGCCATGTTCTCAATCACTAGTTGCAGGTGACAGACCTCATGATCTGCGCACCATGGGCCAGTGTGACCTTCGGCTGTCTCGCCAATGGATTTGACCATACACCATGCTGTCAATCAAGAGGCCTGCCAGATGCCTGCCTGCAGCTTTGCAGTGGAAACATAACCAACTTTGATTACAATCATTTGAAGTAAGTAAAACTTATTCACATGAATCCATAAGAAGTAAATTACTACCAGGTTAGGTGAATACTATCTTAGACTTTAGAATCGTCATGGCAATGACTACCACAGGTTCTGAACGTTGATTCTGCAGAGAAGATACCAGGAAGAACCTCAGCTGTAACAACAAATTTTAAAGTAATAACATTTTGAAAACGGATCCAAATCAAAGTATTTCTTTAAATATTCCCTAACTGTTTAACAACATATTATACTTATGCTAAAACTGGGAAATGATTTATGGGTGTGGTAGTTTAAAAAAACGGTACTACGAGATTAATTTTTTGATGTATAAGAAGCTATTGAAAATGCAAAGCAAAATAAATATAAATTTTAATAAAAAAAGAACCGCCTTCATGATAAACTTACAAATAAATTAATATGCTCTAAAAAGTAAGAAATAATTGCATATTCTCTTATATTGTTCTTCGTGTTGTTATATTCGGTGTCGGTGTCAGCCAAGGAAGATGTTCCCTGCGTATCCACTTGGCAGCTCTCGCGTCTCTCCCACCTATAGCTATATATGTAGGTACCTTGGCTGACACCGACTCCAAATATAACAATACGAAGAACACTATAAAAGAATACGCAATTATTTCTTACTTTTTAGAGCATATTAATGTATTTGTAATTTATTTTTGAAGGCGGTTCTTTTTTTGTTAAAATTTATATTTACTTTTTGATTTTTAGTACATCTGAAGTAAACTAACAAGTTTGTCTCAATATATGTACACCTGAAACACGTTTCTCATGAGATAACACCGTTTAAATGAAACAACTTTACAAAGTTAAATTTACATTAATATCGCCACACCCGGGATCGAACCCGAAACCCTTATACCACCGCTTCACACATAATTCACCTTTCAAATATTGCAATGCAGCAACAAACGTAAGGTCATTGCCATTTGATTACAGACAGTTATATATTCTGCCATAAATCGCACCCTTACTGTAAGCCGTTGAGGAGTTCCATTGATCTTCATATTTAACTACGACTAGCACTTGACCATACCGAAGTTACGGTAGGCAACTCAAATATCTGGATAGCTTATAGAAGATTCTGCCGAGTATCGTTGATTTGCTCCTAAGAATTGAAGTGTCATGGATCCATCATCAGAACCTTACACTATCACAAAACAACACTTGAAGTATATGTTTTCTAATAAAAAAAGAATCATCGAAATCGGTTGGCGTGATCTTAAGTTATTTGTCCATTTGTCGCGCACATGCTTACCCAAATTTAAGAGAAACGGTTTTCTCATGGATGCCATCATCAGAACTGGTTTAAAAAAATGGGACCCTATGACGAGCACCACCTTTCATTTAAAAACAAATCAATAACCTCCTCCTTTTTTTGAAGTCTGTTAAATAAGGAAATCCAAAAACTAGGTCTTTGTGGATACACTTGTACACCCACAAAGACCTAGTTTTTGGATTCGACTATGAAAAACTATTCAGATCCATGGTGTCAGAGTAATCCCTATAAAACTATAGAACTTTTATCCCTAAATTTATTATAACTACTACTAACGTACAGCATTAGAAGATTTAGTTACTTTTAATTTGAGATGCTTACCAAATCTTTATGATGATTTGTAGCAGAGCCATAGCAACCAATACCTCAGAAAATAATGATGATAAATCTTAAACAAACGTCTTTTCAGCACTGATAATTTGATTGCTTTTTAATCCAAAAAGCATTACCGTCTACTGCATCATTCTAGTAAAATATTTTCATAAATTTTGCATCTACTTTTTCTCTAGATGTCTCCGTTACATGTCGTCGTACACCAACTGCCTCCTGCAAGGATATGGAGTACTCCCTGGACCTCCTTCAAGGCTACATCTGACCAATATAGACACAGACTACGCCGTAGTTCACTGGGCACCTCCAGTCGTACTGGCTGATACAGTACAATACTACAACTTGCAATTTAAATCTCTACAATCGGAGGAGGATTATCGTACTTTAGAAAAGGTGGGCTTATTTTTTCACGTGGATATATAACTCACATTGTTAAATATTTATAAATATTGTTTTTTTCTTTTCCAAAGCTACAATCGCCATACATCTTAGAAGATCTAGAATCGAACACCGATTACGAAATCTTCGTGGAAGCTGTTAATGAACACGGTGTTGGTGAAGCGTCTCCCAGACTTATATTTAGGACACAAAGCCAGGTACTGTGGCATTTCGTAAAGATGTCCAAATCATGTATACCTTAAAATTGTTTTGTACCTTAACTAACATAACAGTATTTACAGGTTATAGAAGACGATGAAGAGAATGCAAACGCGTATAATATAACAGCTTGTTGTGAACGTGTCCAACTATCCAGTGTGTGCATGCCATTATGTTCGTATGATGCAAAGATGTCGGACTTGAGGACATTGGCACCGCTTTGTGAACAGGAGTTCCATAAACTAGTACGATGTGGTGCTGGAGGTAAGTAAAATCAGAATAAGTAGAGATTATTTAATAGAATTAGTAGCACCTGAGTTTCATTTCTTAGCATATTCAGGGTATTCTATTTGTCCAAAATTGGCATAAAGATTTTGATCAGTTATCATGTTACCAATACAATGGCCTCAAGAGGCATTTTGGCACAATTTTATGATATCTCGTGTCAGGTTATATAATCTCTAAGGAACAGTGTAGATCACAATCAAAGCCTGAGTTAAAGCTCCAAACCCGGGATTATAGATCTTGGATTGACGAGAGACTTCTGCTGTAACTGGTTACCATACTAGCAGATACACAGATTTGAGGTACAAGTGTGCTGGTGGGAAGAGTTGTAGATACCATTGAGGCATAAATTGCTTCTTACCAGGTTAGACCGTGACTTGGCAATGGAAGAGAATAGGCAAAAGTAAGTCATGTCAAGTCATGTGAGAACTTTCTCTTACTAACAGTAGCAACTTTTACTTTGACACGATACCAGTTTTTCTATGTCTGGAATTAACTGTTTCGTTTGTAGGTCGTAATCACGAAACTTGCTGCGCGAGGCGTGGTGTTCCAGCAGCTTGTCGCGGCGCGTGTGGTGGTGCTTACAGCGGCCTTTTCTACACCTGCATAGCCTATGTGGGCAACATCGTACAGTGCTTCGAAGAGGGTAAGAAATAAAAAGCATTTTTTACAGAACTGAGGCGACAGATAAGCATACACATGACCTTGATCCACTGAATCGTGATACAAAATTTCACAAAAAATCTGCAAGAGTCGAAGAGCATTCGTCACCTCAATAGACCTTACTGCGAGATAGATATATCTTAGTTTATATATGAAAACGTTGGTGTATATGATACAGCAAACCTAGATATCAAGAGTGAGCTACAAGCAGTAGACGTGAACAAATTCTCTGATCTCTATATATCCCATAATGTTGCTGTTTCATCTTGGTATTCTCTGGGGTTGTAGTACTTCCCTAGTCTAGTTGAAATTCAATTCCCTTATTTCTTTTAGCTTCTATTTTACTACAATTAGCATTAACTAACTTATTATAATACAACTTTACAACTAAATTCGACTTAATTATATTACAAGAATTGATTTGCTATGACATTTTCTGTGAATGCTCTCGTATTATATGGAATGACTATAACCTTTCCATACAAAGCAAGATAATTATTTAACATTAAACACAAATGTATTAAGAACGATTGCCCGTTGGTTGCTGAAGGTCTCCACACTAGGAAGCCTGTGACGTGGAGACCGTTGACATTACCTACTGGTTTGTCTTACTAGGCTTGGTGTAAGGCAGTATGACAGAAAAAGAAAAAAAAACATAATTAAGCTAAGTTATAAAGATAGTATGGATAGGACTAACTTAACTATGACTAATACTTTCAGACTGTGAACTATATACGTTTATTACATATATGTAAACTAAATATTGAATAAACTGAGTATATACATAAATTATTATACAATGATTGTTAGAGAAGTTCGGTATCCTTGTACGGTAGTGTTTTAAGCCATGCTGAGATTATGTACTTAGCTCGACGATTGGGTACATTCTTTAAGCTGCAGTGCTTACCTACATAGTTGTAGAGTTTGGACACAATGAAGGGAGCAAAACGCCTGGCAAAAGATGATTTGACTTTCGGTATTGATGATTTGAGCATTCTTTTCTTAAAAATGTCGACTTTATCCGAGTTGTTTAAGAAATAAGATAAGTTTGTGTTGAAGTAGTGCAGCTCTCAGAATGAACTGTTGTCGAACAGTAAGCACATTAGTTTCCCTATACAGAAACGTGGTAGGGTGGTGGTGGTATCTGAAGGGCTAATTTAGCATAACCTTCAAAACAGATCGTTGTGCTCTTTCTATATCAATTAAAGTATTATTCCAACAATAAACATTTCCATCGAAAACTGTACTGTTTTGGACAATGTGAGCGAATGTCCCAACTATTCCTCATCTAGTGTAGAATTTGTGGACGTTTTTAATCTTACCCGGGGATACACCAGGTACTGGTAATCTACCTGGGCCTCCCCGGGAAGTGCACGCAGTGGTGAACCAGGACAAATTATTCCTGGACTGGGCAGCTCCAACAGATGGGACCAACGCCACCTCCTACGCAGTACACTGGCAGAAGATCGGAAACAACACACTGCCCTACTATTACAATAATCTGCAACTGGATAATGTAAGTCCTTACGTCTAGTAGACCGACAATCATCGAAGTTAATCTTCTAACGTCCATAAGATCACCTGATCTTAATTAGTTCCAATTAGTCATAAACATTCTTAGAACTGTTTGGAGCTTAGACCCATCAGCCTTTTCTAAAGCGGATTAAAAGGCTATTCATATCCTTTAAATATCTCCTGAAATATGCAGGGTTCTTTATACTCAATAATGGGATTTAGGGACATAAGTTGGAGATACCTTTATGAGATGATTTTTTCAGAAAAACCATAACGTTGTCTAATCTCGCTAGTCGTTACCAGTTTTTAAAGTTTTTTTAGGATTTTTAAAAACTAAAATTATTGTTGAAGTTAATAATAAATTTAGATTCACAAAAATTGTGGCTTGCCTCAACATGATGTTAAAGTGAAATATTTTTTGTAGCAAATGACGGCAACCCAAACAATGGCTAGGATTGAAGGTCTGGAAGTGAACAGCACCTATCACTTGTTCGTGGTGGCTGTCAACGAGCATGGCACTTCTTTACCGTCAAGCATGCTCTTGATCAACATCACTGAGGGTAAGTATGTTATTCCTAACATCAAGTATTTTCCAGTGAGGATCCCGTTTATCTCATGGTATAAATAAAATTTGCTCTAAATAATATTTCCACAGGCATTAATAATAATACTTGAGTGATTCCATAATCATGAGAGACATTAGTTCACAAATTATATTTCTTATTTTATCCAGGAACTCCACCAACGTTTGTGATCATCAGAATTGAAATATCAAAGAATACTGTATTGTATTGCAGATAAAGAGAACAAGGAGGTAACAGGTATACCATCTCCACCGCATTCATTATCAGTGTCCTCACACTCAGCCACGTGGCTTGCTCTGACCTGGCAGTCTCCACAGTTCTCCCTTCCTGACGAAAAAATCTCATACACGTAAGTGATACTTTGGATCTATCTTCATTATTTATTCTTTTAGCCACAATCTTGGAATTCTAACTTATCGTCCTATTCATTGCCTCTTCAAGTACAAGGCTCTAATCTAACTTAGAGATTTATTTTCTTTCTCTATGCCTTAAATTTAATAACGATCAGTTTCAGTTACTGTATTTTTCGTATAAATTTCACGTACACGTGTTTTAGAGTGCAACATGATCTTTTTATGTGGTAATCTTTATCAGATTGTTGTATAACTGTTTCATGTCATAAATAAATACGTTAACTTCATGTGGAAGAGCGTTAGGACTCTTTGCACATAGAAGAACAACCTTACGTTTGATAGGATTCGATCAGTTACGAATAATACTACTGCAGAACGTCATGATCCTATTGGAAAAGTACGAAATTTATTATACTAATTTGTTTTTGGCCGTAGCAAGTTGCCACATTACCAAAAAGGACTTTATCAGTGAAGGAAATAATATATTTTTTGTTATCCAACAGCTTATATTACAAGATGCCGAGTCAAACAGGCCAGGGTAATGTGACGAAGATAAGCACCACAGTGCCAGGACATACTTTGGAGAAACTAACTCCAAACACTCAATACGTAGCGTGGGTCACAGCCCACAGCCCTGCTGGTGACTCCTTACCATCAGAGACACTCTTGGCTTGGACCGATCCAGCGTACCCTGCCTTTGTAGAGGTACATATTTAATTCAAATTTAAAATTCTTTTTACACTTTTTATATCGTCAAATAAATGTGTCATATATGTCGGAGAATGAGAGAGAGAAAAGAATAGTTTCCCCTCCAACATCGTCATTAGTGGGGTCCATAATTCAACCTCCGAAGTGTAAGCGTCGGTGGATAATGTTGTTGCAATCAAACACGTTATTAATTAACTCAAATTATAATGTCCAATCACTTAATGTTCCCGATAATAATAGTTAGGAACGCGACAGTTTCAGTAGTCCACCGCTCTGGCGGACCATCACTCGAGAACTGCTGCCGACCCGTGACTTATTAACTCTGTCCAGCGCCGGTAGATGGCGCCGGGGTTCCGTAAAAACTACTTGACTTCGACATATATATTGTTTTATGATATTTTTTTAAAAGGCCGTCTAATTTCATATAATATTATTTCAAATAGAGATTTTTACCATGTTCCTCTTTGTTTATGTGCATGGCCTTGTATGTCTGCGTGTGCGTGTGTATGTTCAGGTAACCGTGTGTGCTTATGCATATGTGTGTGCGAAATTAAATAAACAAAAATCTGCTCATCATTACTTTACTAAAATGTAAAGATCTTAAATCTCATCATTATTTTGGAGATAATATTCTTAATTCAAACAGGCTTAATACTATTTTCAATCGTGTATTGGTTAATTTAGCTGAGAATTTCTCAAGCTTATTAAATTTTTTTTATCTCCCACAACAGCCACCCACAATCAACCCCGTGAACCTCGTGGTAGAAGACTCCAGTATGACGATACTTTGTATTGCAATGGGTACCCCCACTCCTACCATATCCCTATATATTTCTGGTGAGTATAAAAGTTTGGTAAAGAGCGTATAACTATCGCCATCCAAATGTCAGTTTTAGTTCCAATGGATGAGTGCCCAAAAGGCTGCCAATATTACCCCAGGGAGCATAAGACTATATGATATTATAACCCTCAGGATATGTGATACTTTAGACAGAGAATAAACATTTAAAACTTTATATTATCTAGGTGTTAGGTTAATCTTTTACTTTGTGCAAAATAGAAAGTAAAATTTACTTGGCATGTGACTTAATATGATACTTCCATCAGGTCGTCTGGTACGCCAGGAAGTCACTAGGCACATGGTGACAGTGGTCCATAACGTCACTCGAGATATGGACCTCATCTCCTGCTATGCAGACAACGGTTATGGGACACCTATGCAAGCCTCGAGGAAAATAAATATATCACGTGAGACATTTATCCTCCTTGTGCAGAACCATTATTTTAGAATAAGGACTGACAACCAGCGGCTCACGGGCTACATGCCTTTAAGCTACTACCACTCATAAAATTTTTGGCTTGCACCGATACATACGTTTCTCCACGTTCCTCCTTCGCTTCTTTCATTCTCATTAAACCTTTCATACAAGTTCGACTGTTTAGAGTACTCTTGACCTGGCTCTTATTTAAATATCCTGGATTTGGTCCAGGAACGTTCGCCTTGATCTTCCTCTTCCAACTTTCCCATTCACCCTTGACTCATAAATCCTGTTTGTCAGTCTCCTTTGATTCATTCTTTCTACGTGCCCAAACCATCTAAGCATACCTTTCTCAATTGTAGTCACTAATTCTTCTTTATTCCACAACCTTCTTCTACTATGACATTATTTCTTACTTTGTAACTCAATTTCAATCCACTCATACTTCTGAACGCTCTCATTTCTACCGCATTTATTTTACTTTATCACACCCAACTTTTACTACCATAAATAAGTGTTGGCACCAAAACTCCTCCATGCACAGCCAGTCGGACCTTTTGAGACACCATCTGGCTATTTCACTTTCACATGTTACATCTTTTGTAAATTTAAATCCCAAGTATATAAATTCTTTCACATCTTCTACTTGTTCCCCATCTATGAAATATATATCAAAAGCGCCAATATCCTTGTGGAATTTGTGGCACGCGTCAATATCCTCATAACCTTAATAGAAATAGTTCTGTAAGTAAGCCGACCCATGTCTTACAAAATGAGGGATTAGGTATCCCTCAAAAAATTACGGGATCCTATAATGCTTGATTTGATTGTCCATCTAGCAAGAATTCTAATGACATATGCGCAATGGAAGTTCTCAAATCTCAAAAAAAAATTATTGACAGATGTACCAACAATCCAAGCATCCGGTATAACCATGGCAGCAGCTGGTGACTCCGTGATCCTGGAGTGCCGGGTGGAAGCACTGCCGAAACCCACCGTGGCCTTCTGGAGGGACCCCAATGGACGCATCTCAGTCATTGACGGACCCAACTACTCCATACAACTGCTACCGGATCCAGAAGTAAGTTGTAATATTTTATCTGCATATCTGATTACGTCTATGTATATGTGAAGAAATCTGAATGTGTGTATTGTTTATATTCATTGTTGCATTTATTTTTCTAATAATTATACCAGGTTGTTCTATTGCCATTGAGCTTGGCACTATCATGGGCTACTATCTCTAATGTTGTTTGGAGGAGATTGCTCTAATCGATAAGACCGTTTTTGCACACTAATCTTTCAAATTTACGATTTTTTAATAAATTTTCTTAAGGATTTGAATTTATTGTCATCTCCAGAACGTCTTGCTTGTTTATTATAGAAATGTTTACTCCTCCTCCTCCTTGATTCGTTTCCTCGATTTCCGCGGCGTGAAAGTCTGTAATGTGGTGTGGATCTGATCGGATCAACACATTGGACTCCGACCTCTTGCTCTTTTGCCATTAACTTTTCCAGCTATCACGAGCTTTTTGAGGTTATCACCCTGTTTCCAGGCAATGTGCCCAAAGTACTCAAGTATTTTTTGAGGCAGATCTTTAAATGAGTTGTTAATTTTATTAGGTCTACTGGAATTTACAGTAAAATTACTGTGGTCATTATGGCAGAAACTCTGGAACAACTCAATGCAATGCTCTACGACCTCAGCAGAACTTCTCGATAGGCGGGCCTAAAAATGAACATGGATAAGACGAAAGTTATGTCTAACATCCATGTTACTCCACCCAGTCGTCGTTGAGAACTCGACACCCGAAATTGTTGACGAATATACATACCTGGGACACATAGTCCAGCTAGGTAGGTCCAATTTCGAGAAAGAGGTCAACCGCCGAATCCAACTCGGTTGGGCAGCATTCGGGAAATTCCGGAAGACGTTTTCGTCCAATATCCCTCAGTGTCTGAAGAATAAAGTCTACCTACGGATCGGAAACGTGGTCGCTGTCTATGGGCCTCTTTCGGAAGCTCACAGTGCGATGGAGAGGGCTATGCTCGAAGTTTCTCTACGCGGTCAAATCAGAAATGAGGAGATCCGTAGCAGAACCAAAGTCACCGACATAGCACTACGTATCGCAAACCTGAAGTGGCATGGGCGGGGCACATAGTCCGACGAACCGATGGACGTTGAGGCCGGAAGGTGCTGGAATGACGACCCCGCACCGGACGACACAGTGTAGGAAGACCCCCTACAAGGTGGACCGACGATATAAGAAGGGTGGCCGGTAGCCGCTGGAGCCAGGAAGTGCAAGATCGGGCCTTGTGGGCTTCACTTTGTGAGACCTATGTCCAGCAGTGGACGTCCATCGGTTGAAGCGACGACGACGACTGGAATTTACAAGAATTTTATTTTTATTTCGCATTATATATTGCACAATTTCCTATCTTTGCCCTAATTAATTCTACCCTTGTTAAAGCTATGCTTTCACTACTAAGCTTTTTATCGTTTACATAATCCTTCAAATAGTACTATGATTTTACAATAAGATTACATACATACATAGCATCACGCCTCATTCCCATAGGGGTAGGCAGAGACAACATCCTTCCACTTGCCACGATCCTTGCATATCTCCTTCGCTTCTTTCAATCTCATTAAACCTTTCATACAAGTTCGTCGGTTTAGAGTACTCTTGACCTGGCCGTTATTTAAAATGTCCTGGATTTGGTCCAGGAACGTTCGCCTCGGTCTTCCCCTTCCAACTTTCGCATTCACTCTTGACTCATAAATCCTTTTTGTCAGTCTCCTTTCATTCATTCTCTCTACATGCCCAAACCATCTAAGCATACCTTTTTCAATTTTAGTCACTACGTCTTCTTTTATACCACAACGTTTTCTTATCACACTATTTCTCACTCTGTCACTCAGTTTTAATCCACTCATGCTTCTCAACGCTCTCATCTCTACCGCATATAAGATTTCTTGTAATAAATATTTCAAGTTAATTGAATATCATTTAAATATCAAAATAAATACTCAAAAATTGGTTACTTTAGTCAACTTTTCAAAAGCAAATATAAAGTACTCAGTTACTTGCGTTGTTTTATTAATTCTCACACAAATAGATCTAACTTGACTTAAAAGTCATTGAGGCTTTTGTGGCGAGTCTTGGAGCTAATTGAGAATCTTTTGTCCCGAGATACGGCGTCATGAATACGGTCTATTAGAAAAGCCAAGGTCGTCTAAACAGAGGCGAGGTCTCGTACAACAATGGAATCTGCTTACGAACGAATTCTTGAGATGGTGTAAACAAAATAAATTAATCTTTTGTCATTAGGTTTTGCTGACATGGTTTTGAAGGCTATCTCTGATCTAGACTCTAAATATGAAAAGAAATTGAACTTCCTTTCCTTTTATTCACTGTCTAAATCAAATATGGATTCTAATAAATCCTCATCGTGACCATTATTGCAAATCAATAGACTGAATAAAGCTTGAGGGAAAAATCAAATGAAGCATGTCCATTTAAAAACATTTCTCAGGAAAACCTCACTCCTTTGAACCCAGGAATCAGTTGTCTATGTTCTTTCTTGAAACATATATAATTATTACTAGAAATTCCTCATGAGGAAACCTTTCTTATCCATGGTAAATATATCACCTGTCAATCCACTATGGAAGTGCTTTTCCTATTGAACTAAACCGTCAAATTTATTTAATGGGTCCAATTGCAAACGTATTTTCGGTTACAGGGATTATGTTGTTTTGTCACCCCAAAATCCTGGGCTTCTAGTTGCAATCATAAAACGAAATGTAAATGAAATGTTACTTTGTGCTGATAATTTGTGAGGATGTAGTACTTTCCTGGCAGAGCCAGCTCTATAACAAACTACAGTCATTAAATGAAGCTCTACCAAGAAAAATCTTGATATGTCTAAACTGGAAATACTCTCTTCTTTGAGTGAAGATTCTTCTAGCTTACAGAGGGAGGTTAATAAGATTTCATTTAGTTAAGATTAACGATTTACTTTATTTCTACTTCAATGTGTCTGATCTAATTCACAGGAGTCAACAAAATATACAATGCGCCTTATCATCAAGAAGATAACAGAAGCAGACGAGGGTGATTACTTCTGCCACGCCGAGAACGCCTTCGGGAAAACTTTGAGGCCAGTGTCTGTGAGGCTCCGGTACAACGCACCGCACCACAATGTTACTGACTGTTGTACTCAGGTATAACTCATTGATCATGATGAGACTGTTGGGTATCCATCAGGATTTATGCAAGGTTACCCAACATTTGCACCTCAATTTAAATAAAGCAACACATACTAACTTAAACGAATTGAAATAAAGCCACCACTAGCAACAAAAACCTATTGACTCCTGGTTCGTGACTCCTGGTACTTTTGGACGAAACCCCTCAGTTTTCGTCTAATATCCTTGAGTGCCTGAAGACAAAGGTCTTAGACCAGTGTGTTATGCCAGTGCTTCCGAAACGTGGTTACTGACTATGAGCTATACGAAAGCTCAGAGTCACCCAGAGGGTAATGGAGACAGCTATGCTCGTAGTTTCTCTACGTGATCAAATCCGTAGCAGGAACTAAGTTACCAGCATAGCCCTACGAATCGCGAAGCTGAAGTCGGCGGGACACAGTCCGAAAGATTGATGGACGTTGGGGCCCGAAGACCCTCCACATGGTATACCGATGATATAGACAGGGTCACTGATAGCCGCTGGAGCCAGGCGGTACAAGGTCGGGTCTTGTGGCCATCATTACGTGAGATCTATGTGCAGTAGTGGACAAGAACGTTATTTGAAGATCACCATACACCCGAAGTACTAATCTAAAATATAAAGCATCAGTGACTCGATAAAAAGTTTAGTCACTGTTTTTCTACAGATGAACGTGTCATCAGCATGTATCGATGCTTGCACTTTCCATCTGGATATGGACAACATCATGGATCGTCCAGAATGCATGGACGACTTCGACAAACTCATGAAATGTGCAGCTGATGGATCTGGTAACTATTATAATGAAGTACCTGATAATAAGTGATTCTCGTCAGCCTTAGAAATTTTCCTGCAAGTTTTCCTAATGTTTTTTTCTGGTGGTTTAACTTTTTTATGGATAGGTTAGCGTTTAAATAGTGATTCTAAAAGGAAGTACACTAACCTCGTAAGAGGTAATGGTCCTCTTAATAACTTTAACATTACATCATATTGAAACGAATTTGCTTGTCTGCACGAAATAACCTCAACTCAAAGTTGAGAGATGAATAATTTATATCAACTTTTCTTCAGATCACCGTAGTTGCTGTGCATCATGGGGCGTTCCTCGTAATTGCTTGGAGCTTTGCCGCGGAGGTACAGTTGCTAAGAGTTGTGCTCTACAACACGCAAGAAGAGCTCTAGCCTGCTTCAGAGACTCCGGTGCTAAGCTCCCTGGCCCACCAAGGAATCTAAGAGCTCATGCTGCACCTACACCCCATTCTGTATTATTAAGGTACCGAATATATTTTTATACTAACACAGTACCACAAACTATTTTAAATAGTTTATTGGGAATAGGCAAGAGCTGAATCGTTTCCAAGCAGCAATCTTTACACAAACATGTATTTAGTGTTTTATCCGTTTAATAATCTGCCTTAACAATTGTTCTATCTTCTGACTGTTTAACATAAACTACGTTAATAAGGTTAACCAAATCGACGTAGATGAAATAGCGGGGGAGATCTAATTAATCTGTAGTAATTATATTTTTCAACTCTTCTCAGCTGGGAAGCACCACTGAAGAACCCTCAGACGGTGTACCTGTACCGGGTGTTCTGGCGAGCCTACGGGGCCAAGGTGCCGGAGAAGCTGGACACCAGCGAGACCAGCGTGGTGCTCACTGGACTGCAGGATGACGTCAAATATGAATGCGTTGTGAAAGCTGCTAATGATATTGGTAAGTAAACGATGACTTATAACGTATGATCAAAAATTAATGAACTGGTCAAAAACATCACAGAATGATTGCAGGAGGCCGATAACAGATAAGGGATATGCTTAAAAGGAAAAAATAACTTGCCCTTAGAAAGAAACTGACTGAAAGGAAATAAACTTCAAAATTATTTTAATAAGAGGAAATTAGTAATATATAAACGTATATGTATTAGTATGCTTATTTGTATGCATCCGTAATTTATTCATGGACACCTACCCTTGTTACCTTAATCTCTCCAACGATAAGGACGCCTAATTGTACCGTTCCTTAAGTTTTGTTTTCTGTATTACCTGTTTCATGTTTTATAGATTCTTCTGATATTATTGGCCTTATCTTTCACCCAAAGATTTTTGCACCACTGCTGGAATCGACAATCGTCTGCCGATTGAAATGACTATAATACCTAGCTATTTTACCAACCATTTTCCCTACAACTTTTATGCAGCTAGTCCAATCATTCATGACAACTCACACAGCACTGTTACAAATGGCAATTTGTGCATCGCTGGACTTTAAAATGTTTTTATTGGTCAAATTTTGTTGTTAATGCGGCGGTATGTTTGGATTCAGTTGAATCGATGGCTTCATTTTGATGATTGAATAAAAACTTAACTCTAAGTGGTTTAAAAAGGAAGATATAGCAAGCAATGTCGACAGACCCCTCCTTTTACTATTGCTATTGGGAGAGGCAGGTTTAATTTATTTCCGTCTTGTTATTCTGTTTTATATAAAGCATTATTATATCGTTCGTAGATATCGCATCTTTACCATTTGTCTATTAATTTCTCCCACTTTTAGAGTTCCTGGAAGAAATCTCTTTTAAGGGATAACTGGTCCTTTGTGAACTAATTTATTTCTAAGTCAATTTAAGAGGTGCATAAATAAATAAAATAAAGTAAAATTGAAAAGGTGTCCTTAGATGGTTTGGGCACGTAAGGAGAATGAATGAAAGAAGACCTACAAAAAGGATTTATGAGTCAAGAGCGAATGGGAAAGTTGGAAGAGGAAGACCAATGCAGACGTTCTTAGACCAAATCCAGATCATTTTAAATAAGAGCCAGGTCGAGAGTACTCTAAACCGATGAACTTGTATGAAAGGTTTAATGAGAATGAAAGAAGCGTTGGAGATATGCAAGGATCGTGACAAGTGGAAGGTCGAAGTCTCTGTCTACCTCGATAGGAATGAGGCGTGATACTCCTCCATTCTTCTACCATTTTTTAAATTAATTGTACATGTCCTAGGCACATCGTCTTTGAGTGATCCTATTATGTTCACGACGGCGGGGCAAGAGACGGCCGCTGCGGCTGCACCAGTAGAGAGCTCGGGAACTGCTTCAGCAGTGGGAGTAGCAATGGCCTGTATTCTGGTAGCTGCCATATTATTAGCAGCTGGACTCTATTACAGGCATAGAAAGGTATTATCACTGTTATATGTTATACTATTTGAACCTTATCACATTTTATTGTGATTTTGTAGGATCTCACTTACCTAGAAGTTGCAGTTGATGTAATTTGAGTCAATTCTTATCAAATTATGTAGTATAGGTTGTTGAATGAAGTGTTTCTTATAAAAAAAATCGTCAAACAATAAATTTTTTACAGAATCTAAGACTAAAGACCCAAGGAGGTGTCGCATTTGAAAACCCTAGCTACCTCAGGGAACCCAATCCAGACAATAATGTCAACGTAAGTTATTTTGTATTAATATTCTGTGTGATTCATCCAGTTTTGTAACTGGCCTAAAGCTTAAAATTACCAGATCAAAATAAGATTTCTGTTACATTTTGATTGGATTTAAGTTTTTTCTTTGCAAAATACTTTACTATGTCTGCCAGTTGCTATAAAACTGTTAAGAGGAACCTCACGATCTTCAGATCCAAAATTGAATGCTTTCGAATCTAATTTACCATTACTTTTCTTACAATCTTCAGATGCATGCAAATTATCTTTACTGTTTCTATCATTAGCTTTAAATGCAAACAAGAATGCTTTCTAGTCTAATATACTTTTACTTTCTCTATCATTACGATCTCCGGATGCAAATTGGAATGATTTAGATTCTACGGTTTACTATTTCTCATTGGTTTGTTTAAACTTCCATTTCAGGGTACAATGCCAAATGGCACCGTAGTCGCAAACGGAGAAAACGGTGTCGCAAATGGCATCTCAAACAGCACGGCGTGGAGACAAGAAACGCAAAATCCTGGAACAACCATTCCATCTGCACGGGAGGTGGACCCATCTCTGTACGAGGAGCTAAAGCTCGGTCACGATGGCGCGGGTTTCAAAAGGCTGAAACCATAGCCCGAGGTTCGTCGCTCACCGCTCCGGTCTCCGCGGCTGTCCTCGCCGCGGGTGGCGCCCGAGTACTGAGCGGCGAAACCCCTGCAGGCAGCTTTTATATTCCGCGTGACGTCATTGCACTAGTGCTCTCTCGCTCGCTACTACAACTCAAACGGACTATCCTTGCAATCAAACCTTATTTACTACGATTTAAAGTATATTTTCGAATGACAGATTCAAAATAATAATAATTTCTTCAAATCTAAATACATAGGATTTCAATTTGTTGTAGTTATTTTGAATAAATTACGACACCATATTTTCTGAGTAGATATAAAGAAGTTTATTAATTTGTTTCAAATAAAAACCAAGCCTTATGCACTTTGATTTAAAATACATTTTAAAACAGCAGTTGTTATTCCAAAACGTACTTTGAATAGAAGTCTGTAAGATCTGAATTTCATTGTTTGTAATAAATTATGACTCTTACCATTAGTGATGCAAAATATTGCGAACTGTTAGAGCAGTTACCAATTGCAAATTGAAAAAAATTTACAATGAGACAAGTATATATCACGCGATGTCGTGTGACCTACAAGGTACGTACCAAACTGAAGGTATTTTAAAGTTTGCGTACGAACATAATGCACGTGACGTGACGTAATAGTCCCAATAGACTTTTGTTACCTTGTTATATGTAACAAAATATCACACAATATCCTGTGATTAAAAATGTAGGTACCAAACATAAAAAGTTTTCAAGTTAAATACCACGTACCCTGACGTGATACACCAACTTAACTTTTGTTACTTTGTGATAAAATATCACGCGATATCGTGTGATTTACAATATACGTATCGAGCTAGGTTTAAAGATAGCATGTGAGTAAATACTACACGATATCGCGTGATAGTCCAAATAAACTTATATTATCTTGTTTTGCATATAACAAGAAAGTATATGATATAGAATCGTTACATACCACACGATATCGTGTGATTGGCAATATAGGTATCAATTTGAAAAGGTTTCGGAAGTGACATATAAATGCATACCACGCAACATCACCTAATAGTCCTCCTTATTATATGTTACCCGCGTTACAAGACACCACGCGATATCGTGTGATTGGCAATGGTTCGAATCATATATGATAGGTTTTAAAGATGTCACATAAGTACCACGCGTTATCGTATAATACTTAAAATTTTGTTCCTTTGTAAACAATATATCACGTGATATCGTGTGATTTACAATGTACGTATCGAACTAGATTTAAATTATATTGGGCGATAGTCCAAATGATCTAGAATCATTACATACCAAGATACCACACGATATCGTAAAATTAAAAATATAGGTATTAATTTTAAAGGTTTTGTAAAGTGACATATAAATTATATTTTTAAGCAACATATTGCAGTTTGTAAGATACAAAACTATCTTTAAAAGAGTAACCGTTGAGTTTCTTGCCGGTTTCCTCTCAGCAGATTCAACTTTTCGAACCGGTGGTAGATTTGTTACCAAAGTGCTTTTTGAGCCTACTGGAATAAAGAATATTTTGATTTGATTTGATTTGAAGTGCATACGAGGCGACATCTTATAGTTGCTAATGTACGTATAAAATTGAAAGTTTTAAAAGTAACATAGGTATACCACGCGTTATCAGGTGATTGTTAAAATTTGAATCTTTTATTAACCAAGATTGGCAATGTACGTATTAAATTTTAAAAGTTTTAAAGGTGTCACATAAATATCGTATGATAGTGCAAATTTTGTTCCTTTGTAAACGATTCATCACGCAATATCGTGTGATAGGAAATGTATGTGTTAAAAATGGTATTGCGGGTCAGTCCAGGACTAGAACTTGACGGCCTCGCTGGCGCAGTGGTGCGAGTATTCGCTTTGCTAGCGGAGGTCCCGGGTTCGATCCCCGGTAGGACGAATTTAGGAAATTGTATTTTCTAATTTGTCTGAGTCTGGACTGGTGGGAGGCTTCGGCCGTGGCTAGTTACCACCCTACCAGCAAAAACGTACCGCCAAACAAAGAGATTTGTGTTCCGGTACGATGCTGTGTAGAAACCGTAAGGGGTATATCGCCTCTTAACAGATTAGCGCGCTTCCATCTTAGACTGTATCATCACTTACCATCAGGTGAGATCACAGTCAAGCGCTAA
>JACTOM010000195.1:0-15151 GCA_015832385.1 Elymnias hypermnestra | reverse complement strand
ATAAATAAAACCAAGTACAAATAGTCGTCATCACTAAGAAAGGTAGTGATTCTTTACTTGTTTCTTGAATATGTCCAATGGCTTAGATTCTCTAACACTCAGAGGTAACTCGTTCCATAATTTTATACCCTGAACCGAAGGAAAACGTTGTTGAAAGAGTAACTCTTTTGACAACGTTTTCATTCGTTGCATTTAATATATAAATTATAGACAAGCCGGTAAACTTGCTTGTTTTCGTCATCTGTATATATAAAATTGCCAACGGAGAGGTCTTGCAACGAATGGATTGTCAGCGGAAACTTTGGAAGACCGTCAAAAAGAGGAATGTTGCGTATCTGGGGCATGTTCTGAGATATGACAGGTACGGACTCTTACTAATAATGATGGGCAATGTGGCTGGTAAGAGGCGTATTGGCCGCAAGAGGAAGTCCTGGTTGTGCAACATCTGGGAATGGACCGGGATCGCGAGTGCCGCTCAACTATTTAGCCTCGCGAGGGACAACGTTATTGACTCGTTAATATCTCTGAAACCATAAGGAGTACAGACTTGAAATTTGGTAGAAATATAACCTTTTCCGAGTCAGAGGTCAACTAAGATCGAATTTTGCGAAATTCCACCCGCAAGGGGTGTTGCGGTGGTGTTGATTAAAAAAAATCTAATTTTTAGCATTTACAAACTATACACCGACAATCTTTAGCCTTTAAAGGTACTATAAGCTTTTTTCAGTAATACACAGCAAATAGCTCATTGAAGTATTTATACGTATTTTTCTTATTTGTAAAACAATTTGCCTAAATTAATGAAAATGCTACCCAAAAACCATTCCACGCAGACGAAGTTACGGGATCAGTTAGTATTCTTATATGCGGTAGAGACTTGGGCCCTGGAAGCGAAAGATAGAAAACTGTATATCACGGAATCACCAAGATTTTAATCAACGTGCCTTCGATGAACTCTTCAATTTTTTACCCACGTATCTCGGTGATAACTTACAAAAACTTATAGTCACCGGGAACGTTAAGGTGAAAGACCAAGAGGGAAGAGTCCTATAGGCTGGATAGATCAAAACATACATACACAGCGAGATAGATCTAAGATGCAGTGCATATCGTGCAAAATAGAAGCAGATGGCGCAACAATACCAGTTAAACCAGATTATCATGAGTTCATCATCTCCAGCAACGGGGAAACGACAGAGATATAGATATATGTAAATTGATTGAACATAAACAAACAAAACTGGATTCCAATGAAAGCGTTCCTGTCGTTGAAATATTCCTCACCTGTATACACTTTATATCTGAGAAGATTACCTCAACTTCTATAAAAATATGTCTAAGATTTATCGGTAAGTCATTTCTGGTAATTTCTATCTCATAGAAACAGGAATCATAAGATTAGCTAGTAGAAGCCTTGGGTTGGATTCCTGACAAGGCAAATTTGGAATTTATCCTTCAGAGAACACTATACTTTCACAAGTTATAAACTTTATATTTACTCAGGAATATTGTATTATATAAATAGATACAAATAGACATTATAAGGTACACATATAATAACTATTGTAGAATAATTATCATCGAACGGACAGATCTGTATATCTAATTTTTATATACGTAGCAATGCGTAGGCGCCGACGCGGTTTCTCAAGTACCTCGCTCGCCCCATAGGGACTGCCACATGGGACACATCTTGTCCTTGTCGCAGGTAGCTAACGTAACGTCTGGCGCCATCTAGTTAAGCTCCCCATTAACAACATATAACTAATTTGAAGTAACTTAACGATTACAAACTACTACCTAATTATTATTTAATAAAGTGATTAAAACTATACGAGGTGTGTTCAAAAAGTATCGTGAATTTTGAATTTTCGCGGGTTACGTATATTCGAATTTCGAATTTTTTGTGGCGTTATGTTGGTACTCATGTCTCTCACTTATGCCGACAAGCTCGGCCATTTTGAATGTTCATTTAATTGTTGACAGCTGCTTTGCTTGCACGTGTTTTGGATCGTCTTCGATTTTTACCTATTCAAAAAAATGGATCAAAGAACCTGTATCAAATTTTGTGTGAAAAACGAAATTAAGTGCGCGGATGCATTCCGAATGTTGACTGTGGCATACGGAGAAGCTACCTACTACGCGATACTTTTTGAACACACCTCGTATATATAAAAAAATTAAATTCATTGATCTTTAAATATTGATTCTTATTTTTATCTAAGAAACGTTACGCAGTAACCGGCAGGAACGGAACGAAGAGAGGAACCTTTTCTTTTTCGATCACCGTCGCTCAAGCACGATCTACATACTTTTATTAAAAATTATCGTTAAAGTGAAATCTTAAGCCATCCTTGCTGCTTAACCTGATTAACGTAATTGTTAAACATAATAGACCGTGAGTTATAGTGTTTTATTAAAAAAACGGAAGGATTACCCCAATATAGGGTGAGTGTTGGAATTATATAGATTTACTTGTACTTTTAGTTTATATTCCCTATTATATGTCCTTAAATTAATATCGCTAACATATTTGAGCATTATTTACTTGTCTAGAAACATAAATGTAATTCGTTCTACCTACTCAATCCTAAACTATAGTGGGTACTTATAATTGTTTATCTAAATCTTATATTTTCTTGTAAAAAGTCATTGATGGTCACACCATTGATAGCTATTTAATGCTGTGAATCACCACTAAATATTTCGCGACCAGCATTAAATCGAAGCCGAAAATCAATGTTGCGGGCCAACTATTGAAAGCGGACAAAGTATAAAACGCCCACTTTCGACGACTTCCAGGGTTCTTCCGACTCCTACTGCTCCTAGACCTAACACGGAGCGAGCGCCTAATCTTCTACTGCACGGTCGTCTGCTACCTAGAACCTGCCGCCGACGGGAGCTGCACCGCGGACTAGACAGGGCAGTGAAGATTGAGCCCTTAAGACTCCTCGTGCTGTGTGATCCGTAGACCTACGACCCGCTAGCCTACCTATCTACTGCAAACAGTTTTAGTTAATGCTACCTACCTACCTACTGTAAACTTTTACCGCATCAACTAAATTAAAATGCGACACTAACACGTCGTAAAACGACGCTACGATTTGTTATCCCGGTGAAATTAATTCGCGTTGCTACCCATATAATTATCAACGTAATAATTATAATAGTGTCTCCTTTAACCTAACGACTGGCACGCTTTAGTTGTCTTTCAAATCCTTCAGTACAACCCTTCTGATTTAAATTAAAGTGAAAGTGCCTTATTGGTGTAATATTTATTCATCTTACCCAATCAACGCACTACGCTTCAATCCGACAGAATGAGGGATTTTATATTTTCTTGCTAACAGCTCATCTTTTGACTGTGATCACATCTGGTAAGAGGCAATTCATCTCATATGGTTTCTAGACAGCTACTGGAACACAAATCCTTTGTAATCCCCAGTGTAATCAGATTCTAAAGAAGGGAGAGTGAAACTGCAGCAGACGCCACTTCTGTCCGGAAGAGAAGAACGGAGGTTTTGAATGGTGGTGAAAGATGATATCCTTAAGAAGTATGTCACGACTGAACCTCTGATGCCCCAGTTTAGGATGCGGAGTAATTATAATAGGTATACTGTTCTGAAACGAGTCACACACACCTGGTATTTCCCAGCGAGAAAAAAGGCAAATTTGTCTTTGTCAACCACAAGGTTGCATTCCTCGTTGGTCTAGTGTTTAGCATGTTCGTCTACAGACATGAGGTCTTGGCTTCGAGTCCCGGATCCGGCCAGTTGGAAATCGATATTGAGTTTTCTATTAAGATTTTCTCAATATTTGTGCGAAGTTGGAACGTTGGCGGTGTGATCCACTCCCATGCCTCGGAGTGCACGTTAAGCCGTCGGTCCTGCGCCTAAATAGGCGAGGGTTGTGTCGGATTCCCGTCACATCGGGCTATGAGAATAAAGGAATAGAGAGTGCACTTGTGTACTATTCCTGCCAATCCGCAGTGGAGCAGCGTGGTGAGTCTATGCTCCAAAAACCTTCTCTCATATGTGTGAGGAGGCCTGTGCCCAGCAGTGTAACGTTAATGGGCTTCTAATTATCAAGATTGCATTCGGTTACGATGATTTATAGAAACCATAAACAATAAGAGGTATATAACGTATTATGAGGTTAGTGTGCTTCTATCTTAGATTGTATCATAACTTATCATCAGGTGAGGTCCACAGTCAAACGTTAACCTATCAGCAAGCTAAATTTAAAAGAATTGCTTTTTATACATATAAGCTTTGTATATTATTATATGTAAAAGCATGACAGTAAAAAATAAATAAAGGCTCAAAAACCAACAGCAACGGATGAAACTTTGCCATGTGTTTGTATTTATACACGTCGCAACATCGCCAACGGGTAATTATGAATGTGTAATTAAACAAAAACGTTGTAAACATGGTTTTCAGAGCAACTTAATTAATTCTCTTGTCGTCTCGACAAAAGCATCTTGTGCAAAGTTTTTAGATACACGATCCTTGAAACGAGAACACTACCTCACCAACAAAAAATAACGAGCGCATAACACAAGCTGTTACCTGCGGGTTCGTTCACATCGTTTTTATATCTTTTACATACATTAAAAAAAATATCCCAGTTTAATTTGTGAAGGATTTTCTTCGGTGACAGTAAAGCAACGGTTATATATACACTGACATATAAAGCTGAAGTGTTAGTTTGCTTAAACACTCCAGTACCCACGATCTACTGGTGCCATTTAAAAAATGATCTCAGTGTTAAATAGTCTATTTATCGACGCCTTACAGGCTATATATCATCATGCTAAGACCAACATGAGTAAGTAAAAGTAAGTAGCAGCCCATTAACGTCCCACGGCTGGGCACAGGCCTCCTCCCTCATATAAGAGAGGGTTTTTAGAGCATAGACCCACCACGCTGCTCCACTGCGGATTGGCAGGCATAGTACACAAGTGCACTCTCTATTCCTTCACTCTCATAGTCCGATGTGACGGGAATCCGACACGACCGGAGAGAGATCAGGCGCAGGACCGACGGCTTAACGTGCTCTCCGAGGCACGGGGGTGGATCACACCGCCAACTTCCCAACTTCGGGCAAATATTGAGAAAATCTTAATAGAAAACTCAATATCGATTTCAAATTGGCCCGACCTGGGACTCGAACCCAGGCCCTCATGTTTGTAGTCGGACATGCTAACCACTAGACCAATGAGGCAGTTAGACCAAGTTAGACCAACATGAGCGGTGCACCAATTAAGTTTATTAAAAAATCGGGGTTGGTTTTCCTTTTTAGAGCTTTAGCTGCGTGCACCGCGTGAACGGTTATAATTTTGCAAAAATTATATATGACAGAATGATCTAGTTCAAGAAAGCAGTTGTGTGAAAGTGTTTCTTTATACATAATATAAATTCTTATCCAAACGAATAGCTTATTCATTACAAGTATTTATTTTAATACAATATCCCCCTTTAAATTTTTCGACTCCATTGAATATCTTATCCCATCTACATTACAATTATATATATATACAATGATCATCCAACCATTACGAGATCTCCAAAGTTATTCGACTGATTGACTTAAGCATCCGCATACGTATACCTATCACCTCGAATAACTTTCAAACCAGTAGGCATGAGATATCACGAAAGACCTTTTTTGTAGAGGGTTCAATTCTCTACAAAAATATGGTAATATATTTTTCGTATGATAACGAATGTGCAAAGAAAACCAAATAATAAAATAGTGTCATGAAAATGAACTTTCCGTATTATTCTTGTAGAAAATACAATAGTCCGTCGCAGACTACCTTAATCTATATATATATATATATATATATATATATATATATATATGTCGGAGAATAACAGAGAACGAGAGAGAATTATTTAGTTTCTTATTCTGTGGGCGTTCGTGGGTAATGTTGGTGCAACAAACACTTTATTAGTTAACTCGGATTGTAATGTTCAATCACTCAATGTTCCCGATATCAATTTACACAAACTCATTAACACTAATAGCTAGGAACGCGACAGTTTCAATAGACGACCACTCCGGCCGACCGCCACTCGAGAACTCCCGAGAGACGGGCCGGACTGCCACTTATTGACTCTGCCCCCGCTCCGATACACACATGGCGCCAGCGTTCCACAGACTATTACACACGGACCAGCAATCTACAGACTCTTGCACTCCGACATATATATAAGAGATATCCAGGTATCTCTTGTACTCATTATGATATCTCTGGATCCATAAGGCGTAGAGAGTTAAAAGTTGGTAGGAATATTCCTTTTGCCGAGTAGTGGTCAGCTAAGAACGGAGTTTGCGAAATTCTACCCATAAGGGGGGTTGCAAGGGTATAAAAAATTCAAATTTTCACATTAAAAAAAGCTCACATTTCCAAAATCTATTAAAAATAAACTTTAGGGAATTCCACCCTTAAAGGACAGTGCGGGTATGTTTCTTATTTGTAAAACAATTTGCATGAATTAATGAAAATGCTACCAAAAAAACGTTCCACGCAGATGAAGTCGCGGGTTCAGCTAGTATATATATAAAATATATCCAGGTATCTATTGACTCATCACGATATCTCTGGAACTATAAAGCGTAGACATGCAACAACAGCAGCACCATAACATTTTCATGAAATTTCCTAGGACCAATTCACACATTTACGTCTATACGTATGTCCTCGTTGATTTCACGAATTCCATCTTTAGAGTCTTGTATCGATCGTGGAGCTATGGCGTAGACCCTATCTTTCAAGTGGCCCTAAATGAAAATCCCTAAAGGTGATAAATCATAAGACCTTGGGGACAAAAAGAATTCACCTCTTCAACTCAGAAATAACACTCCAGGGAACGTTTCTTGGATGGTTATCAAAGGAAAACTATATCAGCTAAATGGCCACATCTTTTCAATAATGGATTGCTGTCTCCGAACCATGATTAAAGATTTTTTATGACCTGAATGGAAGATGTGGACGACGTTTACTTTCAAAAAGACTGCACTACATGCCTCACAAACAGTGAAACAATCGATGGTTTCCTGAAGTGTTAGTTCTCGAAGAGTTTATTTTATTTAGGCCCCGAAATTTTTTGATTTACCTACTTTAGATGTTTCTCTTAAGACCACGTGAAAGATAAGATCTACACCAATGCTCCGCGATCGCTTCATGATCCTAAACATGGAGTTCATGAAGATATCTAGAACAAACAGCCGCAAATGTGCGAATTAGTCATGGAAAGTGCTGCTATTTTAGACACGGCAGCTGATATCGTTTTCCGTCGTTAATTGCATACTACCCTCTCGTGACCTTAAACTTCATAAAGCCAGACTTTTGATGACTCTATTGCGGTTAACCCCAGCGGCATCTTTTGACGTTGTTGGTCGGTGGGGACCTTTCGCTGGAGGATATAGTTGAAGCAGTGATCACTAGCGAAAGGGAGTGGAGGGCAGTGGTCTCTTTCTGCGAAACTGTTACTTCGCTAAATAAGACACATAAAAGTCAGGGGGAGGGCGCTATAGACGCTAATCTTTTCTATCATTGAAGAATGGGAGGTAGGCGGCGTAGATTTGCCCTTCTTCCGCGGCGTTCCAAAGTTTTCCAGAGTGCCAGGTTAAATTGTGTCTACCGATCTTCTGGTACTCCACTAAAGGATGGGTAGGGTATTGCTGGGTTTTAGAGGGTACGCTGGCTTACTGCTAGCGAATCCTACACTCCAATTTAGATTTTGTCTGAACATGGTGCGTAAAGGAATTTCCCAGCGTGAAGAAAAGAGCCATAACATAATGGAAATAGTTACCTCTGATGTTAAGAGAATCTAAACCATTGGATTTGTTGAAGAAACAGGTAAAGAATTATTAACTTCCTTTATGTTCTTTACATTTATTTATTTGTTCTAAGTTTTATTTATCAAGTATAACAACAACGTTCACAATATGTTAACATGTATGTATTAGTATATTGGTATGTATGTATATGTGTATTAGTGAATACCATCTACCGTTTTTACCTCACATAAGCTCTCTATCCCTAACGTTGCCTGGTAGAAATCGCTTATATTTGTCGGAGTGCAAGAGTCTGTGGATCGCTGGTCAATAAGTGGCGGTCCGGCCCGTCTCTCGGCAGTTCTCGAGCGGCGGTCGGCCGGAGTGATCGACTATTGAAACTGTCGCGTCCCGAGCTATTATTGTTAATGAGTTTGTGTAAGTTGATATCGGGACATTAAGTGATTGAACATTATAATCAGAGTTAATTAATAAAGTGTTTGATTGCACCAAGATTACCCACGAACGCCCACAGAATAAGAAATTATGTCGGCGGTTATGCTTTATGCTTCTCCGTTGCTCTCTTATTCTCCGACATATTTGTGTTAGTGTTACAGCAAACAGTATTTTATCTTCTTACAATTCTTTCTGTTTATTACAATGAAATAATGTCCTTTGATTTCTTTTCAATTATTCTCAATTTGTTTTATATCAAAATGAAACGCCTTATTGGAAAATAGTATCAATGTTCTGGAAACGTATCTGCTTCCTAAATATGTAACAATACTCATATCAGTTTCAGAAGTCGAATTAGATTAACGAACTAATAAAGTTCTATTGTACGTTATCATTTTCTTGTTTGATATTGATATCAAATTAGGTACAATCTCTTAAGACAACAATATTCTGTTACTTCTCAAACTGTATATATTAGACGGCTTTATTCTTTGTTTGAGTAAATTCATTTAAAAGACTTGATCCGATTGTTCTTTGTTGAAATAGACTTAACAAGATTTTATTAACCTTCATTAGTTTACTTTTATTGTCTCCTCTTCATATTCTTATATACCAAAATAATAGTAATTAAGGAATGAAAAGTCAATGGTAAAATATGCGTACTTTAGCTAATTCATTTTTATTAGGGTATGAAAAATAGTATAATACACACGAGTCGGTAATGGCTGTCATTGGTATTAGAAGGCTCCATTTATTATAGTCCATGGAAATGTTACATGAGCTTTGCATTTTATAAGAGGACGCAATTTACTTTTGGGACATCCGTGAGGAGTCAATAGAAGCTTAACCCCAAGTTTGTGGGGTTGCCGCCCTAGTCCCCCCATCGCCATTTTGAAAACGGGGTGCAAAAACCTTTTTCGCGATATCTCGGAATCTATGTCCTACAAAAGAAATCGTAAAAACATAATTTGTAGCAAACTGCTTTGCCTATAAATATATATATACAATTTTTCCCCTAAATTTAAAATTTAAGAAGTAATAAACAAAATAAAAGTGCACTTATGTACACGCATTAGAAATTATACTTCTTTGCCGTAACAAGATAAAAATCTTTTCAAAAATATTTTCAAGCAATGATATGCATAAGCTGTGTCTGGGAACTTTTAAATTATCAGTCATTATCATTGAATAGCACAAATAATATATAAATAACAGTTAAAAGAAATTATGTATGTATTAAGACAGAATGAATTACTCATCAAATGTTTACTCTACGCAGATGATCAAGTAATACTTGCGTCATCCGCTAACGAGCTACAGGAGATGGTAAATATTATGAATGAAGCTTTGAAAGGGAAAGGAATGAAAGTGAATGTAAATAAAATGAAAGTTATGCTTTTTGAAAGAGATGAATCTATGATGAATGGCAATATTTTGATAGATGGGGAACAAGAAGAAGAGGAGAAAGAATTTGTATACTTGTGATCAAAATTTACAAAAGATGGAACATGTGAAAGTGGAAAGAGAGTAAATGCAGGGAATATGGTATATGGTGCCCTGCGCGCCTTTATGAATAGCCAGATGGTGTCTCAAAGGGGCAGACTGGGCCTAACACTTATGCATGGTAGTGAAATGTATGGTAATGGCAGAAGATGGTAATGGAAAAAACTTATGTATGGTAATGGCAGAAGAATCACCTAAGTAAAATAAATGCGTTAGAGATGAGAGCGTTGAGAAGTATGAGTGGATTAAAACTGAGTGACAGAGTAAGAAATAGTGTGATAAGAGAACGTTGTGGTTTAAAATAAGATGTAGTGACTAAAATTGAGAAAGGTTTGCTTACGGTTTGGGCATGTAGAGAGAATGAATGAAAGGAGACTGACAAAAAGGATTTATGAGTCAGGAGTTTATGCGAAAGTTGTAATGGGAAGCCCAAGGTGAACTTTCCTGGACCAAATCCAGGACATTTTAAATAAGGGCCAGGTCAAGAGTACTTTTCACCGGCGAACTTGTATGCAAGGTTTAATGAGAATGAAAGAAGCGAAGGAGATATGCAAGGATCATGGCAAGTGGAAGGACGTGCTCTCTGCCTACCTCTATAGTAATGAGGCGTGATGCTATGTATGTATGTAGTCACAGTATGTATCTTCGAAATTTTAATCATAAATCCACGCCGTAGTTTTTGTTGCTTGACAAATCGAATACATCCATTATTCGTTCACTTATTCACTTAATGCAAGACAAAGGCCAGAGATTCGATATTAATAAACGTAAACTAACTTTCATTGGATATAAATAGTTTATAATCTGTTTTCTAGAGTTGAGTCTGTAAGTTATAATTTTGATAAGAATGTCACAATATATCTAACAAGTAATATAATAAGGTATTATATAATTATAAAATATTAAAAAAAACCTAAAATATTGACTAAAGTTTATGACGTGCCTAAAGAAATATAACTTGTGAGAAAATGTTAATAAAAATTTTGGTTATTTAGTTATAATTATAATAGTTGAATTAAACTCGTTGAAATCATCCATTGTTGTATTGAACTCTCAGGGCACTAGGTCCGCGGCAAATAGTCAGTCAATAAACTGCACGTAGGACTGGCACTAAGCTCGAAATAGCGCCTGTTTGACTTGTATAGTAAAACCTGAATATCTGCGAGCCATCATATAGCCTCACACTGATATAAACCTGCAAGATACCTGAACTCACCAATCATATTCAGGGGCGTTCCACCCAGAAGAAAATGTGGATCAGAGTTTCGCGATTTGTTTCTACCCCTGACGATAAGATATACACTCTTTTTAGGGTTGTAGCTGAGCCCATTTACCTCCACATATTCTTCACAGATTTTTATCAAACCTAGAACCACCGATCGTGAGACTCAACACAATAAAATTCCCCCACTCGAAAAATAATAACACCAATCACAGACGACGTTATAAAAACAACAAACGAAAGTTGCAATTAAACGAGACAATTTCTGGAATACCATTAAACTGGAACGTGTAAACGTATACTGTTACAATAACAAATACCTCAACATAAAATGACATGTAGTAATAATAGTCATGTAGTAAATATAATGCTGATCTCTAACACTAGTTATATTTGAACTTCTTTACTATTGCTGACGTATTAGACTTTAATATCATGTCGGCTGTGAGGAATCGTCCATCTGGCACGAGTATGGTGCTTCCACAGATTCGGCACATCACACAATGGCAGAGTTTTCCACATGGGTACCGCAGCGACACGATTTGGTGTCGTTTATTGGAGGGAACCTCTCGTTGGTGAGCAAAGTATGCACAATGCTTGCTAACGAGACGGGCTGGAGGGCAGTCGCTTCCTTCTGCGAATCCGTTATGTCGCTGAAGGAGGCATCGGAGAGGGTGTGACAGAATGTCATCGGCGCTCCACCTATCCGGCGGAGGAGGCGGAGAAGCAGAATGCGTAGATTTGGACATCTTCTTCCCCCTCCATAAACTATTAAGATGAGGCGATTGGATTGTGTACTCGTACCTCTTGCTCTCCACTCAGTAAAGTCGAGGGTTCCGCTGGGTTTTATTGGGTATTCTGACCTCCCTACTCGGGGTGCATAAATGCATTTCCCAGCGCCAAAAAAAAGACTTTAATACCATCTGATAGCAAGTGATGAGATAGTCTGAGATTGAAGTGCATTAGCCTGGCAAGACATAATTTACATACTTTGTAATGGTTAACTGTTAGGTTTATATTATTATTGAAGACTTGAATTATGTGCTCAATCAACTATTGTTAAAGTATTTCATATATTAACTATTACGGAAGTATCTGTGTAATGTTTAATAAGATTCTCGTCACGAAGTAAACTGCAGTATGGCCGTGATAGTATTTATAAAATAAAATAATTTATAATATATTTAAAATAAAATAATATTTTTAATAAAGGATACGGTTCGTCATTTGACTAAATCGTATTCTTAGAAACAAAGGCCCTCCCATTGGTGGATTACTAAACATTGTAATTGATGTCAATTTGCATAGAATCGTTGTATTATTACATAATACATGAATTATTTAAATTATATTAATTGTAACTATTAAAAACTAAAAGGGAATTAATAAATAAGGAACTTAACGAATGTACTTTCCGGCAAAGACTATAATTGGTGTTTAGACTTAATTGGCTCATTTTTGGTTATTAATGATTATATATGGTAGCAATCTCAATTTTAATCAACGTCAGCTACCAGTTATTGTGTAAATCGGGCTGCTCTGCGACACAAAGCTAAGTGTATTTCCCTAATTTAAAACCTTTGTCTTATTAATGTTTTTGTGTTTCTGTGTTAATAAAAACATTAGTAGAAAAGAACAACTATTGATTTCTTGCCGGATTCTTCTCAGTAGTACCTACATTCCAAACCGGTGGTAGAATCATTGACGAGAAAGTTTATTTAGTTTACTGAAATTAAAGAATATTTTAGTTTGGTCATTGAACTATATTATAAAATCTTATTTAATTTATAAATAGTTAAAATTATGAGCATATTGCTAGTATTTAATATCATATGATTGTAAGTGCTGATATAGTCTGAGATTGAAGAGCATTAGTCTGGCAAGAGATAATTTACTTTGTAATGGTTAATATACAGTGTGGTACCGGAACGCAAAGTTTTTACTTTAACCACCACCACCATGAAACCACCAGCCCACTACCTGCCACTATTTATTTCTTAATATCTCAACTATATATGCAATTAGTGAATAGCTTAAATAACAATCGTGTACCCCAATGTTATTTAGATATATTGATATAATTCATAATTACTTTCGTACCTCGGTATGGAGAAATATCGAAGAGTCGAATGTCTGCGAGAGCTGTGCCATGATGGAGCAGTTCTGCAGGATGAGAGCCGCGTGTGGTACAAAGCAGAGCACCACCATTTGCAACAGAAACAACCGACGACCACGTCTGTTAACAGAGAAAGTAAATACCCAGTTATACAAAGGTTTTCCTGTAGAAAAGCTGACCTACACTCAATGACTGCATTGAAAATAAACTTATTTCTATAGGCATTTACATAAAGTTATGTTAGTTTCTATAATAAAAATACTTTAATACAAAAGGAGGCAGTTCTAGACAAATCAGAATCTCGTGCTTCTCAGAGAGAGTATTTCAAAGATATATCTATTTTCACAGGTCCCCTTGCAAGATATAATATACCAGCTGTTCCCCGCTGCGTACCTACGTAATTCCAGATGCTAAATTAGTCTTTATAACATCAGCTATCTGCCAATGAAATTCTCGTCATCATCGGTCCAGTCTTTTTAGAAATTGAGGAACAAACATAAAGACGACACATTGAAATAGTGATTAATATACATTTAATGAAAAGCTGTTAATCTGAAATTACAAAAAGATACACCAATGAGGGTATGATTTTGATGAGGGTGAAACGCGTGATTAGCATCACGAAGATGTGCAGCGTTTTTATGCTAATTCATTCAAAGGTTAGGTAGTTTTAATATTTACAAATAACATGTGGCATTTTAATTTGCCACTCGTCATTTAATATAGTATTTTTAATAAAATATATCATAAATTCTCTTTGCTAAATTTTAAATTCAAAAACAAAATAAAATTAATAATTTCTAATATTGACAAAAAAACGGGGTATTTTTATTTACATTTCGTCATTTCAATAAATCATTTGTATTAATTTTCGACACTTTTAATATTTTAATGGCAATTAAATTCCCCCTCCCTCTGAGTCTCGGAAATATAAAGTTTTAGATTTGTATAAACATAAATAATACTTCTTCTTCTTCTTTTACTAAATGGCTTTCAGGTGTGACAGAGCACACACAATTTCGCCAGTGTCACGTTAATTGGAGAAGGCACGTAGGAGATTGTACGGTTTCACTGAAAATTTTGATAATCTAGAAATAGTTGACACCTTATAGTCATTTACCACCACCACTAAAAATAAAAAAACCAAGGGTTAGGGACAACACAATAAAACACATGATAAACACTTATTACAAAACATTCTCCACTTAACACTATTACATTTAATAAATTTACCAAGATATTTATAATACAATAAAGACTATATACGAGGGTTAACAGATTTGAACATTTAGAGGAAAAGGAACAATGGAAGGAATAATGTCATATATGGGATGGGAAATTTTAGGACAGTTGAACATGATATGGAAAATAGTGCCCTCGTTCAGGCCACATTCACAAATTGAATTGTCCCTGATCCGGAGTTTCTCTAGGTGGACAGAGGAATTCGAGAAATAGTAGATGATACAGACCGATTTGTATAAATATAAACAAGACTAGACTAGACTAGACTGCCTCATTGGTCTAGTGGTTAGCATGTTCGACTACAGACATGAGNCTTTCTCATATGAGTGAGGAGGCCTGTGCCCAGCAGTGGGACGTTAATGGGCTGCTACTTACCTTACCTCACCTAAACAAGACTTGAAAATTGGTTTGCCAAAGAAGTTTCACTTCTGACATGTATACTTTTGAATAACATTTTATCATCTTATTCTTTTATTTAATGGCTTTTTTATATAAGTGTATTTTATGACAGTAACAGAAGTGAAACAAACAGTTTTAATACAGAGGAAATAAAAACAAACTCCATAATTTAGGTAAGATTTAAGGTAATTGCGCACGGGAGCACCGAGCCTAGCGCATCGCCGGCGGCGACTGATTCTGATTGGTCAACCGCCGGAGACCCCCCTCCCTCTCCTACCTCAGCACCCGCAAATGCCCTTTTTCTCGCTCGTCCGGCCGCATGTGGCTGTCGGGTGAGAGATTTATATAAAAGGGCACTCCCATAGTTAAGTCGCGCTTCGACGCTTGGAGCGCGCGGACATGTCTGAATATTACTACAGTTATAA
>JACTOM010000164.1:0-15152 GCA_015832385.1 Elymnias hypermnestra | reverse complement strand
AAAAAAAAAACGTAAGAAGTCACGTCTTTTAGTGTGTTTTCACTCGATATTAAAGGTAAGTTTTCACCACATTTCCACGGGATCAGGAAATACGGATGATACCAATGGAAAAAGCTAGTACATGATATTAGACATCTAACACAATGTGTAACAGATGTTCAAGGTAATTGATTCAATATAAACGGGCGTGGAAAATCTAAATACGGATTTTCCTGAAACGGCTCGGATTTTCTCACTACAATATTGACACTGTATCCGCGTGAATAGTTTTCATTGAATTTCAAATTGGGGCATATGTTACAATGAAAGGAAAGCCAGAGAAAAATTGTGAAGCTGTAATAGTCCGATGGGCAGGCTTCATTCCCGTGGGACTATATGCCAAATTTAAAGTCGATCATGCAAATAACTGCCTCATTGGTCTAGTGGATAGCATGTTCGACTACAAATATGAGGTCCTGGGTTCGAGTCCCGAGTCGGGCCAATTCAATAATCAATATTGAGTTTTCTATTAAGATTTTTTCAATTTTTCGTGCTTAGGAGAGCACGTTAAGCCGTCGTGTCGGATATCCGTCACATCAGCCTATGAGAGTGTAGGAATGTACTATGCCTGCCAATCTGCAGTGGAGCAGCGTGGATCTATGCTCTAAAAATTGTCGGTCCTCGGAGTAAGGAGGCCTGTGCCCCACAGTGGGACGTTAATGGGCTTCTACTTACTTACTTGTGCAAATAATTCCCAGACCTATTACATGCCAATCTGCGATGGAGCAGCGTGGTTGCTCATGCTCGAAAACCTTACACGAGAGACCTATTTATGTAACCCTTTGATTGACGGTCACAACTACTAGTTGACATGATACGATAGTTCTGTCTCAACTCGGGCAATCATACATATAAGCATCTCATTCCTTTTAAGCCATAATATCTAGTATCTATTTCACTTCTCGGTAACTGTCGTAGCAAAAAATGCGTAGAGGAAACCATAACCATCAGACAATAGAAAAAACAAAAAATAAATCAGTTACAAAGTGACCGTTTCTAACGGTGTGTGTGTGTCGTGTTGAAAGTCGTTAAGCTTTTTGTGGTATTTTATTAACTGTGAGTAAGCTCGGGCAAATTACGGGTGCCAATAAAAGCAGCCCGACAATCTAAGGGATAAGTGAAAAGAAGTATTTGCTAAGCAATAGTTACTTATTACTTAACATGCAAATATATTTGGAGATATAATTCCGATTGATCTGAAATTCGGTATACATATGTCTTTCGCAATGTAGACGATCACTTAGAACGTATTTTCCAATACTTTTACGGGATTAGGAACTACGCGTACAACGCGATATATTTAAATTGCCTGCAAATTTCTTCATAGCAATATTGTATTTAATAATATTGCTTGCTTTAATTTGACAGTGAGAATAGTTTTGGAGATCTATTAATTTGATTGATTATATTTCTTTCGCAACGTAGACATAAAGCATGGGTTTCCTCGTAATCCTAAGGGATTAGGAATTACACGTACGCCGTGATATTTTTGTATTAAGTGCCTGCGAATTTAATCATAGCAATATTGTATCTAATAATATTGCTCTCATTAATCTGACAGTGACAAACTGAAATCTGCCAAATTTTATTGAATTTATCAAGTAATATAAAAAGTGAACTCGCACTTATATTTTTTAAGGACTACATTAAATAAACACGTTTGAGATTAAATATTAAAAGTGCGTGCGTACAAAAGTGAAACTTCAATGGCAATAAAATTTTTAAGTGTCGTTTATTTTTATACAAATGTAAAACATTACATTTCCGAGACTATGTTAAGAATTTAATGAATTAAATTTATTGAAATCTGAAATGACGAATTGTGTAATAAAAAACACCACGTGTTTTTTGTCGATGTTAGAAATTATAATTTAAATTTAAGCCTAATTAATTATATTTTATGAAAAATATAAAATATTTTATACTAAATGATTAAATGATGAGTGGCAAATTAAAACGCCACATGTTATTTGTAAATATTAAAACTACTTAACCTTTAAATAAATTAGCATAAAAAACGCTGCACATATTCGTGACGCTAATCACGCATTTAAACAAAATGAAATGGAACGGAATGAAACGAAATGAAACGGAAATGAAATAAAGCCTTCTATAAGTAAGTAGCAGCCCATTAACGTCCCACTACTGGGCACAGGCTTCCTCACTCCAAGGAGCGAGGGTTTTTAGAGCAAAGAGCCACCACAATGCTCCACTGCGGATTGGCAGGCATAGTACACAACAAGTGCACTCTCTATTCCTTCACTCTCATAGTTCGATGCGACGGGAATCCGACACGACCGGAGAGAGATCAGGCGCAGGACCGACGGATTAACGTGCTCTCCGAGGCACGGGGGTGGATCACGCCGCTAAATTCCCAACTTCAGGCAAATATTGAGAAAATCTTAATAGAAAACTCAATATTGGTTTTTGAATTGGCCCGACCCAGGACTCGAACCCAGGACCTCATGTCTGTAGTCGAACATGCTAACCACTAGACCAATGAGGCAGGAAATAAAACCTTCTATGTAAGCTTTCATTGTATTATATCAATTTGACAGATAGATAGTCAGTGTCCCCTAAAAATATATTTGAACTTGAGTGGAGTACAAATCATACTTACATTTCATCTTGTGGTAGATTCAACGTTAAACTCCCTCTGACATCTTCCCCAAAGTTCAGATACCCGCAGAATCCAACGAAGGCATAGAGAACTACAACTACAGACATGGCACTGTTCAACACACCGGGACACCCCAGGAAATGTTGGGGTTTCGTCATCTCATTCTCTATTGGCATGACGACCCCGATACCTTCCATTGCGAAAAGGCTTGTACTGGAATTAACAAACATCAATGAATCAAAGAAATAGACAGCAGATAATATTTTACCTAGATTTAATTACGTATAAGTGGAATTCCGAGGCGCGAGGTAGATTAGAATAAAGGACAGCCTAAAACTGGACTGGAATAAAGTGGGGTGGACTTGAATATAGTGGAGTGGACTAGTCTTGATTAGAATATAACGGAGCAGACTAAATTAAGAGCATAGTGGAGTAGAGAAGAATAGAATATTGTAGAGTGGAGCATGCTAGATCATATTAAAGTGGAGTGGTTAGGTTTAAGAGTACAGCGGAAAGGAATAGACTACAATATAGTAGAGTGGAGTGGACTATATTAGAGTATTGCGAAGTGGACTAGATAAGAGTATTACGGTGTGAATCAGATTAGAGTACAGAGTGGAGTGTACTAGATCATATTAAAGTGAAGTGATTAAGTTTAAGAGTACAGTGGAATGAAATCCACTAGAAAATGTTAGAGTAGAGTAGATCTCATTAGATTAGGGAGAGTGAACTAGATTAGAGTACGACATAGTGGAGTAGACTAGAGCATAGTAGAGCGGAGTGGACTAGATTAGAGTTTAGTGGAATGAAATAGACTAGAAAATCTTAGAGTCAAGTAGACCTGATTAGTACAGGGGGTGTGAACTAGTTTGGAGTACGACATAGTGGAGTAGACTAGAGTATAGTAGAGTGGAGTAACGGAGTAGGCTATAATATAACAGAGTGGGGAAGTCTGGAAGTGTATTTGAGTAGGCTTAATATTAATTTTATTTTTATGCAAATTAGTATTTTAGGTATAACTTACCTAATAAAATTTGGCAATCCAGATATAGAAGTAGCGTAATTCCTCGTAGAAGGAGGCGGTGGGTCTCTGAGGCAGTAGTATATGGAAATACAAATGGACGAGAGCCAAACAAAATTGGCCAAAGCGGAGAAAGGTACTAAGTACTTCAATTTTGTTATTTGTGTGAGAGGTATTAGAACCACTAAGGTTAGGGCACAGAATATGGTGACAGACCACTTAGGCCCGCCATAAACATCTGATACCTGCAAGGAAAAAGTTTAATGATCTATATTTGTTTAATGCTAACAAGTTAGTACTTAATTATCATCTTAGCTGATGATTACAGTCAGGCTATAAACCTCACGTTTATTAGAAAAACTAGTTCCCTTACAACACTTTAGCTGGAATGGAACCGTTTTCTAACCAATTAATAAGAGCAGGTGAACTGTGAACACTTTAGGTTTATTTTTATAAAACATCAATATCATGAGGTAAACAATGAAACGTGTCCAATACAAGATCGCAGCTGTACCGGGACTCCGGGGGTTTGGTGTGTTTACATTACCCTCTACCATTACACCTTGTTTACCTATTCTTTACCAAGATTAAAGTTCAGATATTGATATTTTCTTACACCTTCAGCTCCTGTTAATGAATTTATATCAATGGTCCCTACGTAGAAAATTATACATACTTGTTTAAATGACTCTGCTACAACTACGATGTATACGCAGCAAGCACCTAAATGGGTGACTGCTAATGCCCAATCAGCAAGCTCCCTGGAAGTAATTATTATTAAAATTACAATACAATACACCTAATATCTGGAACAAGACGAAGATAGGCCCTACGTTTAAAGAGTAGAAAAAAAGTTAAGTAAGTAGCAGCCCTCTAACGTCCCACTGCTGGGCACAGGCCTCCTCGCTCATATGAGAAAGGTTTTTTCGAGTATAGACCCACCACGTTGCTCCACTGCGAATTGGCAGCCATAGCACACAAAGTGTACTCTCTATTCCTTCACTCTCATAGTACGACGTGACGGCAATTCGACACGACCGAAGAGAGATCAGGCGCAGTACCGATGGCTTAACGTGCTCTCCGAGGCACGGGGGTGGATCACACCGCCAACTTCCCAACTTCGGGCAAATATTGTGAAAATTCGTATAGAAAACTCAATAGTATGTAGTCGAACATGCTAACCACTAGACCAATGAGGCAGTCAGAAAGTAGCAGCTCATTATTGCAGAAGAGAGGATCTTTAGAGCTTAGATCCACCACGCTGCTCAAATGCGGGTTGGCAAACATAGTTCATAATCCGATACCACTGGGGAGAGATCAAGTGCGGAACCGATGGCTTAACGTACTTTTCCAGACACGTGGTTAGGGCACACCACAAATGGCACAACATCAGGAAAACACTGAGAATATCTTAACAGAAAACTAAATATCAATTTTTAAATTGACCTGATTCGAGTCTGGAACCCAGGACCTCATGTCTGTAGCCAAACAAGCTGATCAACAAAGCCAATGAGGCAGTCAATATTAAAGTATAAAATCCTTATATTCTAAGGTAATTGCTTCAAAGATTATTTATTACGTACTCTTTTATACTAATGACAAGTTATTAGCGTCATGTTCTAATTGCTATAGAATTAAAAAAATATTGACCCAATCTGTTAAACGAGATAATAATTACCAAAATTATAAGAAACGGTCGAGGTTCCAAATTACAATGGTCTTTAAGGTAAAAAAAAAAGTAACGAAGTGTATTTACCTTGCAAATGGTGCGTATTTCCTAATAGGTTTAGGTCCATTCTGGAAGACTAGGTCACAAGTGTCCGCGTATCCTAAAGAAGGCTTCTTTATTTCAATGCAAAGTTGCTGTGAGGTTTTAACCTGGAATATAAAAGCATAGATTTAAGTTTTTTATTACCGACATCAGATTAATAATGTCCCACTGCTGGGTACATGCTTTCTCACGACTAGGACTGGTGAGGCAATCGCGGAAACTGACCCGAAGAGTTAAACTGAAAATCTTGGGGTCCAACGGGTGGAAGTTACTGAGGACATATCGCGCCAAATACATGTTTGCGTCAACCGGCGCCTTCGCCGCATCCTCGTAATCTTTTGGCCCGAGATTATTTCTAACGGCGATCTTCTAGGAAAATGCAAAGCGGCGTAAATGGAGATGGATTGATCACACTCTACTAAGGGATTCCAGTCATTTACCCAAACAGGCTTTGGACTGGAATCCGCAAGGTAAAAGGAAGCGTGGCCGATCACGACAGACGTGGCATCGCTCCTTGCTGGCTGACGCGGCACACATTGGTATGACTTGGAGTGAGGTGAAGCGTGAAGCTCATGATTGCTGGCGATGGAAAGTTATTGTGGACGCCCTCTGCCCCACCTAGAGGATATAGGACATTAAGTAAGTAAGCTGGGTACAGGTTTACTATTTCATAGAAGAAAGAATTTGTAAAGCGCAGACCCATTAACTTGCTACACCACGGGTTAGATGGATATACACAAACTTGGGGAATACCTCTTACCTTACGATGTATTTCTTCCTCACAAAAAATCAAAATGGATTGGAAAGAACAACCAAGCACGTAATTTCTATTTATTTATTAACCACACGACCCAATACATGGAAAGGAAACTTAAACTCATTTGGTGTGGCACAATAGGAGGTCCACCATTTCTTGCAGACAACATTAAGGAAGAAGGCAAAGCCAAGAGTGAATAATGAACTAATACTTTAGCTAAATATATAAATATATGTGAAAAGAATACTTATATACCCATATATACATATTGTTATACGTTAAGTCGTCTCTTAAATAAGAATTTAAAAGAGGGAGATGTAACAATTTTTAACCATTGTTTCAAAGCATCTAAAGATGGTGTACATTGGATATCGAATAGTGCATTCCACAAGGACATAGCTTCTATCATTAAAGATAATTTTAAGATGTGGTATAAAAGAAGATACAGTGACTAAAATTGAGAAAGGTATGCTTAGAAGATTTGGACACGAAGAAATAATGAATGACAAAAAGGATTTATGAGTAAAGACAATAGGAAAGTTGGAAGGGAAAGACCAAGCCGATCGTGCTTGGGCCAAAGATATTTTATAAAATTGTGTGTGGTACATAGAAGTTTACAAAGTAAAATTATCTGAGTATCATTCTATACACGCTATCATAATTGATACAAAAACAAAGAAAGGTGTCTTTAAATACGCTCGATCAACCTCCATTTTTATCAGGAATTCACGTGTCTAATAGACCATCAGCAAAGTGCTACTAAAAACACAATGAAAGCCACATTATGGCACTTGCTTATATAAATCAGAAGTGAGTTTTGTGTCATACAAACATTGCGTAATGTATACAAGACACTTTCACCGATCAAAATATAAACCGCAATTTTCTCTTTTGCTGCTGTAATAAAACTGTGTGACAATTATTGTCTGCGGTTATTTAAAAACAAGTCTTTATATGCGTCTTTGCTCACTTTAAACTTTGTTAAGAAGTTTCCTTCTTTGAATGTTGTAAGCTCTTTCCACTATACCTAAGATTATGAAGGTTGCTTTACTCCCTGTTTTAAAAACCCAGAAAAAACTCATTCGGGTATCATCGTCATTACAATTGAGTTTAAATATATTTTATTATGGCTAGATCAATTCATTATTGTCGTCTAATTCTTCTAACTATAGTATAATTTTTCAATTAGCTTTAAAATAAACGTTATTCAAGTAGGTTTTTACAATATTTTATCATATTATTTCCAATGTAAGACTGATGATGATATTAAAGAACGACTTAATATCCAAATGTCCAATTGTATCTCTATTTTCCAAATATGTACACACGAAAGTTGAAAATGCATCTCACCAAAACATGTATCACATGTGCACAAATGAATCCTATGAGCATGGTGCCGATAACTCCGACGACAAGACCAGCATTTTTGAAGGCAAGTGGCATAGCAAGCACACCAGAACCCAGAGACGCTTTGAGCAAATGAGCCAAGGCACCAAAGCTCCTAAAACAAAGATCACAGTTAGCAATAGGTTAAAAAGTAGCCTACATAATATAATTAATGTATACAATCACGCAATATTTCTCGATGACTAAGTTCTTTTGTTATGTTTTTTATTTCAGTTTCCGTTCTTTTCAAATACAAACTTATCATTGAAATGTCATTCAACTATATAATTTTACCCTTTGCATCTTTACATTTAGCTTGTACTTATATAGGAAGCCCAACATTGATTCAGGGTATTCTTTTCAGACTATTTCCTAAATGTGCCTTGGCCAGAATTCGCAGTGTTACGCCAACAAGGCGTTTAAAACCATCATCACGTAATAAGTGATGAAAAAGTCTAATCAATTAGTAATTTGGTGGAGCATGATCCATTAAAAAGTTTCAGCATTTTATCAAATATAGTGTACTTACGATGTATTCGATTCCAATGGCCTATGGTCCGCTGGGACATATGGCTCGAGATCTTCCCTTGAACCATTGTATGCTAACTCGATCCTGGAAACAAAATTAAATTATTTATTATACAAAATTTCCATTATCTATAGAAGCTTGGCGTAAGATTATATTAGTGGCCTTTCAAGGTTGCGGAAATTGGCAATAAGGCGGAAAAGGTTAGGTTAAGATGGTAATGTCATGTGCTGTGAAGATCTGTGACAATGTCTTCAAGAAATGCCTTTCCAAAAAGAGGGGAGAGGAATGTCGGAAACCAAATTGGTTAAGCAAGGTCTTTAGAATTCTGAAGCAGGTTTTCAAAAGGTGATGTTCTCAATAGAGAAAAGAGGTGCCTCATGGTTTGAAAAGGAGACGCCGTTGATGATGATCCTTGAAGACGACACTCTTGGGTCAACGTTATCTATAAAGTAATAAAACTAGCTATGTCCAATGTTAACTCGCAATTTTTACAGATTCTTAGTCGTTACTGAGATATCCGAAAGCAAATTTATTAAATTTCAAGTCAAACGAGTGTATATATTATTAGTACCCACGCGACTGACTGCATCTCATGCTTGATGTCACTATAAATAAATGTATTTGAACTGAGGTAGATGGAAAAGAATAAGATACAATGCAACCCCGAAATAACAAAACTCTAGATAAACTTAGAAGATATTCGTTATAGTACGCTATTAGCAACAAAACACTTGTTACTAAGCATAACACAAAAATGACTGTCTTATGGAGAACTTAATATGTTTGAAACTGTTAAGATATAAATTGTTATTGAATTGTGAAATACAATTGTAGAATTAACTGGGAATAATTAATAGGATGCGTTATGTGAAGTTTATTGATTTGAAATAAGTCGTCAAATGCATGCTAATAACAAAGTTTGCAATGATTAAGTAGAGATTTTTGGGTATTGGATTCGTTAAGTTGAGGCTACACTATATACACTTTATATATACAAGAAAAATGCTGATTGGACCAGCGTAGAAGAATATATGAGACTTTGTAGAAGGAATGCATGATTTTCTTTTATAAATGAACAATTAGGGTTCATCAATACAGACGTCGAGCCTATTGATTGTCAATTCATAGAAGATTTGACCTTAATCAGTTCGGTTAACTTAATGTGATGAAAGAAGTGTTTTTTATTGCATCATCTGGAAGACACAGTTATGCATAAAGTGCTTTGAATTTCTTTATTAATCATGACCTTATTACAATGTGTTAAGGCTTCTCTTTTTAATAAAGATATTTCATGTTTAACTATCTATTCCTCGTGGTGTTACTCAGCTAGTTCTTGATCCTGTAGAAAACTATGTACTTTTTTAAATTTACTTTATTAATCATGTTTTAAGGACGTTGTGTGTCTAAGTGTATAATCAATTTCATGTCAACTAAGGGAGTGTATTCAGGGATTTTTGCAAGTGATAATTTTTCGTCTTTATAACCAGATTTCGTTGGATTATGGGCAGATCTAATCTAAATCAGCGTTTACCTTGCGACAAGAATAACTACATCAAATTTGATGTCAATTGGACTTATAGTTTTAAAGATTTAGAGGATGGCATTTTGCTTATTAATATACTAGCATTTGCCTGTGGTGCTGCTTGCCTAAGACTCGATCCAGTAGGAATATGGAGCGAACAGTTTGTGTGTTTACATCGCGAAAGGAATATATTGAATTTCAAGTCAATAGGGTCAATAGTTTTGGAGATTTCACAAGCTTTTCGTTTATATAAGCCGATCCTATTGGAATATATGGGATCTTAGCAAGCGTTTACATCGTGTGAGGAATCATTTCAAGATAATTAAATTAGTTTTGGAGTCAACGTCGCAAATTTGTATATTGTCCAAGTCAATTGAGCAGAAAGTTGTGGAGATCATTCAGTAATTGATTACGTTGAAATTTGAGTGAATCCCACTCTAAATCGTAAACGGAATATGTATATCACATTTCAAGTTAATGGTGTAAATAGTTTTGGAGATCTCGTTATAAAAATATGAGCCGTCTTATTTTACATATACCGAATGAACTGCAATGAGTCTGACCAATCAATTTATTTTAGATTTTTCTTAATAGTTATATTTTTATTCACAGTGGTTAAGTATCCATCAAATCTGTAATCATTAAAATCGGTCAAACATTTCTTAACTTATAAATAGTGCAACTAACACGACTTTGTTTTATATATGTAAATTAGTCATGTTTTAATGACCACCTTTACAAGGGATAATTGATTTGCTTATCTGAACAAAAAGATTGTAATTACAATCGATTATAATATTGTTACACTTGATGGCATAATTGTGCAAGTAGTTGCTTTGATACTTGAGATTTGGAGTCCTATTGTTAATAGGAAAAGTTAGTAGTTAGGTTTAATAAAAGCAAAAACATCTTAGACTGTATCATTTGCTTTAATAAAATCACCAATAGACAAATTGGTATATCAAATATCTTATTTTTGCACTACTGCAAATATTTTGATCATATTTTGATAAATAAACTAGCTATTCCCCTCGGTGTTATCCATGTCATTACCAATTAGATGGGGATATAAAGAAATAATAATAATAATAATAATAATAATAATAATAATAATATAAAATACCTTATATATAATATAAATATATATTTTTGCGTAAACGGGCGTGAGTGTCAAAGTAGTATAATAATAAATTTCTTTAATTAAGCAACAACGGCTCAATGGGGTTAGTACCCACAATACTTATAACTATGTTAGTAAAACTAAAGACAAATAATAATAAAGTAATAATACAAAACTTAAAAATCTAAAAAATTTAAAAACAACTATGACAAGGTCACTTATGAACTACCCGTTTTTTTGATCGGCCCAAACTGCACTCTGAGGAACTGGTGGTAAAATGGTGAATCCACCCTTCCAGCTAACATTCTCAAAATTCTGGAGCGTAACCTCGACATCAAGGACATCAATCTTTTCCTTTGCAGGGCAAAGAAATCATCATTCCTTGCCTCTGCAAACATAGATGATGCCGAGCAAAATTTTGGCAGGCCTAACAGCATTCTGAACGCGTTGTACCCTAAATGAATCCAGTATCCTCTTGGTGTAATTGGTGAAAGGCTCCCAGTGTAGAAGGTCTGGCAATAGGCTTTAAAAAGCGTAATTTTAACCTCCTGGCTACACCGGGAAAACCTTCTAACATATTACAGCATATTACACCGTACTGCCAATGCTCTGCGCTCTCTCTCCATATCTGCCTGATCCTTGAGGTCTTCCGAAACATAATGTCCGAGATATTCAAAACTCTTTACCTTTCTGAGCGGAGCTCCATTCAAGGTAATCTGAAGCTCGTATTGAACATGCTTTCGAGCGGCCTCAAAGACCAGGTATTCACACTTAGCCATATATAAGCCCATGACGAGCTGCATATTCCTCGCAGGTTTTGAGCAAATCTCTTATTGAGCCTGCTGTGGGACCCAGCAGCACCATGTCATCTGCGTAACTTAAATAATTTACACAGATGCCATCAATCCAGCACCCGACGGGCTTACTTCTGAGCTCTCGTATCAGGTCATTGAAATACAGGTTGAAGAGCTTGGGCGAGGTTAATCCCCCCTGCCTCACCCCGCATTCCAACCCATATGGTTCAGAGAATTGCTGTCCCCATTTCACTCTGTTCTTTTGGTTACTATACCAAAACTGCAATAGGCCCAGTAAATCCAACTGGACGCCCGCCTTCTCCATCTTGTCCCAAAGCACATCATATGATACTAGGTCAAATGCTCTGGAAAGATCGAGGAAGCAAGCGTACACTGGCGTATTTCTCGTAGTGTAGTAATGTGCAGTCTGCTTTAAGGTTAGGATAGCTGTTTCCGTGGATAGCCCCGGTCTAAACCCAAATTGTGCATCCTGGAAAGTAAGTATATCGCTAAGCCTCCTGTCCAGCAGACTGTCTAATATTTTAGCGCTAATAGTCGCAAGAGAGATTGGTCTGTAGTTTGACAGGTCAGCAATATCACCTGTCTTTTTAAAATCGGAAATGTTCGTAGTTACTGTCTTCATTGCAAAAAAACCTGCAAAATTTTAAAGACAAGTGTTGAAGCTCTTATTATGAGTTGCTGTGTTAGTTTAAAGGTCTAATGGGGTTCATTGATAAGGTTGTATTAATATCTGTAATAGATATATCATTTTTGTAAACTAAAATAGTACGTGCGTACTTGAGCCAGTGGGAATATGGGCAAACCCATTTTTTATGAGTCTACGTCGCGACAGGACTATTTTTCAAATCAATCAGGTGAAGTTTTGGAGATCTAGCAAGTGAATAGTTTTTTGTTTGTAGGATCCGATTCCGTGGGAACATTGGGACACCCGTTCGTGGTAAGAATCTACGTTGCGATAGGTGTAACTATACCAATTTTCAACTCAGTTGGACTTATGATTTCGGAGATTTCGCAATTAAATTAGTCAGTATCGCTTTCTAGCATGTGATAGTTTTTGTTTGTATAACCCGATTCTATGGGAATATTGAGACACCCGTTCGTAATAAGAATCTACGTTGCAATAAGAGTAACTGTGCCAATTATCAAGTCAATTGGACTTATGTTTTTGGAGATTTGTCGATGAAATTAGCCAGTAAATCGCCTTCTAGCAACTGATAGTTTTTTTGTTTGTAAAACCCAATTCCGTGGGAATATTGAGACACCCGTTCTTAGTAAGAATCTACGTTGCAATAAGAGTCACTATGCCAAATATCAAATCAATAAGGTCTATAGTTTCGGAGATTTCGAAGATTGAAATGAGTCAATGGTAAATCGCTTAAAGGTTAAGTACATACCCAGGTTGTCGTTCTGTTATAGGAGTACTCTTGTTTGATGTAATGTCGTTAACCCTGGATCATATCATGGCAAAATAACCCAGGTTTATACCCAAAATAGAATAATGTAGTCCACTTTAAAAACACTAAAAGCTTTACACTATGTTTTTGTTTACGATTTATTTTGACAACATTACTTCTGCTTCAATTTAATGATCAAAATAATTATTTATAAATTTCCTACTGTTTCAATTGAATGACATTTAATGTCATAACAAATTTTGTTGTATTTGACATTATATTTACTATTCTTAAACCTATAGATATTTTATATATTCTCAAGCAAGAAGAATTAAGTCAAACTATTCAAGTAGACTTTTATAGTAATTTCGAATCGATTTAAATAATCTAATTGTATTTTCAATTTGTTTTTATTCAATTCAAGCGAAGCCTCTACTCACACGCTATTATATTATATAATTGAGGACTTTTTTTTATCAATCATTTACATTATACAAGCCCGTAACACATTAATTTTAACCAGCCGCTGTCTCCACTTGTTAAATCTCTGATACCTTCAAAGATATCTATTTTAAGGAAATACTTTTAAGAACAATTTTGATTAACATAAAGTATACAACGTATTTAACGTATTAAATTGGTTAATGAATTGTATTGTATCGTAGAAAATGGCTTGGTAAATATCACAAGTTTTTTGGTTACATGGTAAAGATAAATATGGTCACTGTGGGTTATCCTTTAGAGATAAATATATGCCATTGCAGACTTTTTTATCGATTTTTTTATGGTATAAAATTTCGAAGAACATTAATTTGATCTATCTCGTAAGGTTCAGCCAGCGTTTGCGATATAAGCGCACGAAAGTATGTTTATTACGACATCGCTTTACAAATCTTTGAATTTTTCGAGTTTTCTGTACAATATTATATATATATATATTACACATGTAAACCTTCCTCTTGAATCACGCTATCTATTGATCTAAACTACATTAAAATCCATTGGATAGTTTAAAAGATATGGGGTGAGAAACTGCTAAAGCGATTTGATTTTGTACAATGTACTTTTTTTTTAATTACTATATAAAAGATAGTAGTGACAATAATTTCTATTGGTTGCTCAGTGGTCGAAATTTGACCGTAATCAATTTAAATTATAAGTTTGTAAATTATCAAAGTTCTATTATCAAAGACTATAATCAAGAAAAGTTGTTACAATTATCTAATTATATAAAAATGAGTCCCTATTTTGTTATAGTTAGAAGAAGGTTCTTTTCAAATAAAATAATAAAGTTTCGTAGATCAGATATTTATCGTATACTTAGTAACCATAGTAACTTATCTAATTAACTCGTTAGTACTTTTCACAATATAAACTTTTCTAACGTAACCTTCTCAGTGCTTTTGTCAATATAGTCTTCTTTAATGTAACCTCCTCAATAATTTGACATTATAAACTAATGTCAGCTATTGACAACATACATACATAGCATCACGCCTTATTCCCATAGGTATACATAAGTGTTGGTACCAACACTCCAGCATGCACAACCAGTCTGGCCTTTTTCACTCTCTTTCAATATCACTTTCACATTTTCCATCTTTTGTAATCCCCATCTATCAAAATATTGCCAATCATCATAGATTCATCTCTTTCAAAAAGCATAACTTTCGTTTTGCTTACATTCACTTTCATTCCTTTTCCTTTCAAAGCTTCATTCACAATATTTACCATCTCTTGCAGCTTATTAGCGGATGACGCAAGTACTCGTATTACTTGATCATCAGCGTAAAGTAAACATTTGATAAGTAATTCATTCATTCTTCACCCATACATACTTTCTTGTAAATCTGTCAAATATTTATCCATGAATAGGTTGAACAGCCATGGTGACGCAACACATCCCTGTNCACAGGCAGTAGAACCCTCATAGAGAGACTTCAATGCTTGAAACAGACTACCGCTCACCCCATACGTAGATAACGTTGACCACAGCTCATTCCTCACCACTCGAATATAGGCCTTTTCTAAATCTACGAAAGTTCAAGGATAAACTTTTTTTTACTTAAAGCGATTGACAAATACGTATATATACGTCGGGGAATCAGAGAGAAACGGAGAAGCATAAAGCACAGGGGCATAGGGTTCTCCGCCGACATCGTTTTTAATTGGATCCAT
>JACTOM010000156.1:0-15165 GCA_015832385.1 Elymnias hypermnestra | reverse complement strand
ACATGCTAACCACTAGACCAATGAGGCAGTTAATTTTAATAAATTAATAAATTAATGCATAAACAGCAATAAACCAAAAAAACACCACAGTCTCGTTAACGTGCGTCAACCAAAAAAAAAATAACACCACACAAAAAACGTTGGAATATTCACTCCTGGTATATCAAAGTTATCCTCATCGGTATAAAAATTCATAGCCATGCCTTGTAAATCAAAATTTAATTCAGAAATTCCTCTGTCTCCAGTTCCAGGTGAAAATTTCACTTGAACTGGTCTTCTCATTTCGACTTCCGACAGGTAGTTAGCTTCACAAATATGCGACATGCTGTTATTAGCTTCGAAGTAACCAAAAGATCCGCTTCCCCTCGCATGTACAAATCTCTCCGGAAGTCTTTCACAATGTAAATGACATGGGCTCTCTAAGTAATAGTGATTTCTCATTAGATTCGTATTTAACGAGTTCCTGGCCTATTCCATGCAAAACAGGAGCTCCATTACAGGTGGTAACTGTTTCAACTTCCTGAAAGTGAACGTGAAATAAATTACAATATACCGAGGCAGTTTCCGTTTAAGTGTTAATACAAGAGAAGACAATGCTTACCTTTGCCCTCTTTATGTAATATAGGAGCTGGCTGAGAGGGTCCAGCTCTTCCGAAGCGACCATCGATAACACAATCATTGATATTAAAACTATCATTGGTGTGTTTAATATTTTTGCCACCATTATATTTTTAAAGAAAAAGTGAAGACGTTTTCTCTTAAGGAACATCATTAAAAATCGGCTTATATACTGTATTTCTTTTTTGACTCGTCTAATGAAATATTAACAATTTACTTGTTAATATCTCATTAGACTGACTAATTTTGGGTCCAGGCTCTATCAACGTAATTTTATTTCATATTTAATATTATATTTTAATTATTTATTATTTCCAGATATGTATAGACATATTTAGCCCTAACATTGGCTGATAAAATCTCGTCTATAAAAGTGACGCCAGAATCGACAATTTTGAAGATAGTCTAAACTAACAATTATCACTTATTGCATTCCAGTGTAAAGAGGGGCTTCTAAAACCGTATTTATGCGCGTGGAGACAGCACAGCGGCTATTTCTGAAGGTGTTAACTAGAAAACCCAAAGTTTTCCCAACTAACGACTTATATAAACTCTGCGATTTGCCTTCCGTCAGAAAACTATATGTCCTTTATACGGTATTATATAAACATAGCAAGTTACTATATCGTCCAAATTCGACAACACTACGGAGAGCACGTCCCGTTTACGTCCTGCTTTTCTAGACCCAATTTCCCATACCAAAGCTGCTTATTATATAATCGATTGGATAAGAAATTTAAAACCCATTCAACTAAACAGCAAAATTTGTAAAATTGTTATTCGTACATGCCTATCTAATGTCTCCTACGCAAAAGTTGCGGATTTGCTTACACATTAATACACTTCAAGTACAATTCACACACTGATACAATTCTAGCAATTCTACTCACCATCGACACTCGCAAACATATACACAACTCCAGAATCATCGAACCAGGTCAGTTAGTAGCAACGGCTTGAGTTTAGCCAGTACCTCTAGTAATAGTAACATGGAGCAATGAATTTCAATTCATTAATTCGTTTATTAAGTCTTTACATCGTCGTTGTTCACTGACCGAACAATAATATTATATTATACCTACATTTTAATATTTTTATTCTAACTACCAGCTTTACGAAGTAAATAAATACTTAGCGATTACATCGCTTTGAAGATCAATTTGTTTAGTAAACTAATTTCACCAAATAGATATGTGTTAATATCTGTCTCATATAATTTTGATCTGGCTTTTGATTACTTTTTTAACCGAAGCGCAAATAAAACTTCTTCTCTTCGTGTTCTCCGAGAATTGACGTCACAAAGAATTTAAGCGGCATCTAATAATGGTGTTATCGCTGCAGGATCCTTTTGACTAATATTAAACATATTAGTAAGAGGTTTTAGATTTTAGAGAAGTTTAGATTCTGTCACCTTATACTTGCCCCGCATGGAATGAGAGAGAGCAGCTCTTATTTCCGGATTCAATTGAGGAGCCCCAATCTTTCAACAACTTTCAGGTGACAAATATTAGTCCATTAATTCTTTTTGGTCCCTTTTGGAAGCCCAGAGTTTGCAATATGCTCCCAGCGCAATGCTAGATCTTTCTGAATCCTCTGGCCTACTATTTTAGCTTTATCTGGCGTTGCGCCGATTAAGAAAAGTATGTCCTCATCTAGGTTACACTCGTCCATTGTGGACGGCCCAGCCACAGGTTCCATAACAGTGGTCAGTGACCTCAAGGGTTCATTTATTGCGATCCGTTCTATATCAATCCCTGATACTAGATCACCTAGAAAGTAATGCGTCAAATATTAAAAATCAAATAGATAATATTGACCTTTCCATATAGAAAATAAAAATTTACTAAACAAATTCATCTTCAATATAATCGCTAAGTATTTATTTACTTCGTAAAGTTGGAAGTTAGCATAAAAATATAAAATGTAGGTATAATATAATATTTTTGTTCGGTCGGTGAACAGACCTGTTCACTTATTGTGACCGAAATCTTAGCAATCAGACAATTCCGGGTCGCTTATTAAAGAAATACATAAAAAGATATATCTTTTTTATAGTGCATTTTCTTCATAACAGTTATTTGTATATTTAATTATATCTAAACGGCAATATAATAATATAGAAAGCGAGTTAACAACTAAGTATTTATTTTGTAAAATGGGTAGTAGCAGAAAATAATGCTAATTACAAAACCTGGTATTATTGCAAGATCTTTTAAAAACATTGCCTATCGAGGTATAATAAGAGAGTGTAAAATAAAAAAGTTACCTTCTAGGTTTGAAGGCAAAGGCGAAATATCAGAAATTGATTCGTTGCTTACAGAGTTAGAACGAATTGAACGCCTTGTGCGTTTACGCAGTTTCCTTTTTATCTTTTTGACCTTTCCTCGAATATATTCAACACTATTTTCCTCGTCATCGGACGAATTTTTACGTTTTGGTGTAATTCGAAGATAATAATTTCACTATGACGATCGGTAACAAAAAATGTACGTGCGAATTAGCGTAGCACTGAATGATGCAAGGTGGTAAAGCTGGTCGTTATTATATACGAGCGTATAGCACTTTACTGATACATATACTTCGAAAATAGCGTTGCAGTAGCTACCAGCTCGTAGAAAAAGGTGCTACAAGAATAACTATGATATACCAAAATGAACAGTATGGTACATGGGATAGTAAAGATAACAAAGATCGCTTTTGTGTGAAGTACAAAAATAGCCGCGATTGCCCGAGTACACAACTTATTTTTATAGATGAGACGCATGAACCGTATGCCTTAAATAAATTGGACTCAAATTTGAACATCAGACAGAATCGCTGTAGTTTTCTTGTTTATATTACTTTATGACGTTGCAATAAGTTTGAAGAAGAATTTATTTCTTATAGTCTTCTATAACAATTAAATTAATTAATCCTATTTTTAAAATAGGATCAAAGTTCTCTTTATTCTCTCTTATTACTCAATAAATGAAATGTTACATTTATAATTCTCGTTTACGAAACTCTAAATTCACCCCAATAATGTTCACTATCCATTTCAATGAATTTATTATATTTTACATAGGTCAACTAATGCATGTTTAGTAGAATTAAAAAAAAATAACGATAGTAAAGTGATACTTTAGTAAAATTATATTGCGTATTTTATTGCAAATTCTTTACAAAAGAACATTTGGTGTGTAGATAATCACTTAAAATGTATACTCATATATAAGAATGAGTAAATTATTTCTTCAAATAATTTATGTGTAAGAAGTAGAAAAAATATTAAGTTAAAAATACAAAACTGCCATCTAGTTTGTCAGTGCCGTACTATGATTGTATTATATCTCAACATTGACAAAAATCGTTTGTAATAAATAAATAACAAAAGTCTCTGTAAGAGGGCGTTTACATACATTATTAGCATAAATTTTAATTTGTCCTCGGAAAAATGGCGTTTTGTTAATAACTTGTATCATAACGGTTTTTTTTGGTGTAATTAGCAGTTTCGTTACATTATGCTGAAATTCTGAAACGACTCAGATCTACAAAGTGGGGGTAGCGTCCGGGATGCCATCTCTACTGCAAGGCTTACCAAATAGTTACCTTAATTTTTTTATTGGGGACATTAACTATAGTGGGAAACTAGTGGGTCGATCCGTGGTACTAAAATTGTTCCCTAATCTCGATGATGAAGCCATCGTATAATTATAATTAATTGACAGCGCCAATATTGTTTTAATCTGGTTGGCAACATTTTTTACCGTTATCACCTGAATAGACATATGCTTTACGAGCTATAGGTATGTAAACAAAAAAATGGTAAAATGGTATTTAGGTGAAAGCACTTATTTCCGAGATACTTCCAGAAAAACTTGACTTTCCAGTTCCATTTATCATCATATTCGGCTACATCAATTACTTCACCATAACGACGGGTTACGGTGGGTGACTCAAATATATGGATAGCCTAAATGCGACCGAGCATCTTTTTTAATTTACTCCTAAGAATTGAAGGGTTCAGTTCCTTTAGGCATGGATCCTATATTCAAAACATAACCAAACAATCATAAAGCTACCCCTGAATCCATCTTTTCTAATAAAAAATGATTTATAGAAATCGGTTGTCGTGAAAAAAATTCAATGGAATTGATAACCTCCTCGTTTATTGAAGACGGTTAAAAAAAGAGTATTGATATTGTATTTAATTGTTTAAAATTGTACAATTTGGCGTGCCATCATACAAACAATCAGCAATAAATAACTTGAATTTGAATTTACATCAACTACAGGTTATCAGAAAGAGAATTAAGAGTGAATTCATACCGATTTCAGAAAAAGAAAAGTATACAACATGCATCCTCCCATGTTTAACCTATGGTTCTCAGACCTGGCCATATCCTCAAAATACCGAACACAAACTATGTGTATGTCAGAGAGGTATGGAAAGAAGTATGCTGTATTTACGCTTGCGATGCAGATGGAAAAAACGGACATCAGAAATGCTACCCAAGTAACCGATGTCCGAATAAAAACAAGAACACTGAAATGGAGATGGACGGATTCCATGATGCGAACTCGGATCGAAAGATGGACCAACAAGGTATTGCAATGGTATACAAGAAAAGACGCAGAGGCACACCAATAAAGAGATTGGAGGACGATCTGCCTAAAGGTTGGCGAAGATTGGCAACAGAGCGAAACAGATGGAGAGGTCTAGAGGAGGCCTATGTCAATGACAGCCTGAGCCGATGCTGAAAAAAAGAAACATTATATTATACTTATAAATATATAGATAGGTTAGATTAAAATAATATATAGGTTAAAGTAATTTTAAGTTTATAAAGGGCAGAAAATAAAGGCTATTTTTATTATATTTTACAACTTACCATAAACGCAACTTTGCAAATTAATTATGCACATAAAATCTCCATGTTGAGGGATCACAATTTAGGATAATCTATTCATGTATATTTGAACGGATTTCGTTTCAAATATATGAAATTATTTTGCCTGCCTCATTGGTCTAGTGGTTAGCATGTTCGACTACAGACATGAGGTCCTGGGTTCGAGTCCCGGGTCGGGCCAATTCAAAAATGGATATTGAGTTTTCTATTGAGATTTTCTCAATATTAGCTCTAAGTTGGGAAGTTGGCGGTGTGATCCACCCCTGTGCCTCGGAGAGCACGTTAAGCCGTCGGTCCTGCGCCTGATCTCTCTCCGGTTGTGTCGGATTACCGTCAATAAGAATAAGAATAAGAAATAGAGAGTGCACTTGTGTACTACGCCTGCCAATCCGCACTGGAGCAGCGTGGTGGGTCTATGCTCTAAAAACCCTCTCTCATATGAGTAAGGAGGCCTGTGCCCAGCAGTGAGACGTTAATGGGCTGCTACATACCTTAACTTATATGAAATTATTTATATAATCTGTAATTTGTAGATTTTATATCGATGTCTTCTTGTGTGCGAAATAAGGTGACATTACCCTAATAATCGTTGCTATATTTTTTTTATATTTGAACAGAAAAGAGTATGTTCAGTTGGATATATAACGTGACGTTGTAGTGCATAATCTTCCGTTATATAATATAATACATTGGAGAAGTATGTAATTTAGCATAATATTAATCATAGTATTATGTAATGCCTTTCTTTGGTGCTGGGAAATGCATTTATGCTCCCTGATTGGTGTTGGGAGTGTGGGTATGGGCGAGGGAAAAACCTCATAATAAATTTCATCAGTCAGATTTAAGATTTATTAGAACATCCCAATATATAAAAAAAAATAGCACACATTACAAAAATTTATGGACACTTTTGCTGTTCGTGCAATTAACTTGTGGAACGACATGCTGCGAACAATAAGAAAACCCAAGTCCTTGAGAATTTTTACCTGGTTCCATCCGAGTAGGACAACTATTTACTTTCACATTTATATGTGTTTGCGTCCTTATATATACGTTTTTATATTTATTGCATGACTTATATGTATTTCTTCACCTTTTTATGTTACCACGCTCTACCCCTTTCACAGATCAGCAATCTGAATCTCTAACCCAAAGGTTGCCTGGAAGAGATCACTAAATAGCGATAATGCCGCCTTATTGTACTGATCTATTTACTTTTTTATGTAATCGCCTCATTGGTCTAGTGGTTAGCATCTTCGACTACAGACATGAGGTCCTGGGTTCGAGTCCCGGTTCGGGCCACTTCAAAAGTCGATATTGCGGTTTCTATTAAGATTTTCTCAATATTTGCCCGAAGTTGGGAAGTTGGCGGTGGGCTCCACCCCCGTATCTTGGACGGCATGTTAAGCCGTCGTTCCGGCACCTGACATCTCTCCGGTCGTGTCTTCCTTCACATCGGACTATAAGAATGAAGGATTATAGAGTGCACATGTGTACTATGCCTGCCAATCCACAGTGGAGCAGCGTGGTGGGTCTATGCTCTTAAAAAAACACTGTTTCATATGAGTGAGGAGAGCTGTGCCCAACAGTGTGAAGTAAATGGGTTGCTATTTACTTTAACGTTTTTATGTTAGTTTTGTGGTGTACAATGAAAAAGTTTCTTTCTATTTTTCGCACCCTCCGAGCGAGAGAGGGAAAACCTGGATCTCTTTCAACGAGATGATCGTCTCATAGTAGAGGACTACTCCCGCCCAGCAACTCTCAGTGGAGAGCACTGCGCCGACAAAGTTCTACAGCGAAAGATCTACGCCAATCAACGCCACCAGGAGGAGACGCTGAGTTCCCCAGGCTGCACATTCTGCTAAAGTGCGCTGAGTCTACAGCGGCACCACACTCGCTGAATGAACTTTCCGAAACAGCCGTATCCGGTTAGAACCTGCACCAATATAAGACAGAGCCACCCACACCCCTTAGTAAGCCTTTGTGCCAGGTGAGGGCGGATCGCCTCCACGATGGCCAAGCCCGTTTCTGGGGACGTGCAATCCTCTTTCCACCTTTCAATTTGAGTCCGGTCGGCTCGCGGCCTGATGGTCCGGTAAATGTTTGTATGAAACTTGTGATTTTCAAAGATATGCTTTTATGTCTTAATTTATTCCCTGATTAAAAAGTATGACATTGTCCAAGGTTCCCTCCATCTCTATACCAACAATTTACGGATGCAAATGTAACAGGCAGAGAGACAACTACTTTCGCATTTCATTATAAATACCGATCATGCCATGTAACGGCTGCGATATCGCAGGTTTGATTCCCGGTAGGACAAATTTAGTAAATTGCATTTTCTAATATATCTGGGCTGGTGTAAGCTCGTGGCTTCGGTCGTGATTCGGTCGTGGTTTGTTACCACACTACCAGCAAAGACGTAAGGTATGGCCAATAGTAGCCAATTAACGTCCCGATGCTGCGCACGAGCCTTCTCACTCATAGGAGAAAGGGATTTATAAGCATAGAACCACTACGCTGCTGCACTTCGAGTTATATCATCATCACAGGCAGCAAAGACGTGCCGCCATGTGATGACGACTGTATCATTATCTATAAGTAAATGTCTGATACAAGTAAATCCGTTCGTGACGGAATTCAAAACTCGCATAATCTGCCAATGGTTAAAAAATATTAATCTAGTTTTAACGTTACCACACGAAAGCTGCGAAAAAACCTCTGAAATTTATATTGATATCTGAACGTTTTTCAAATTTATTGATTCTTATTGATATATACATAGAAAGAATAAAGAAGAGACAATTACAAATTTGTAGATAACAGTGTACAAAAGCGTTCTTATCGCTTGGAGCGATCTCCTCCAAAAAACCTTGGAGATAGTAGTCCATAAAAGTTCTGGGTAAGTGTAATTTCGGGACGAACATCAAACGTTAGACAGGTCAGAATAGTTTCTAAAGGAAAGCGAAATTGTTATTTTTACTTTATTCTAAGCACTATTTTCATTTCATTCTCTTTTCATATTTACCAACCTTTATAAACTCCCTTGGACTGCTACGAATAATTCAAAACCAAAATTAACCGAATCAGTTAAGCCATTCTAGAATTTTAGCGAGACTAACGAACAGAAATTGATTTATATTTACAAAGAGTCGATAATATTCTCCGTATATTTAAACATAATTGTTTCATTAAATATTGTAATATCTTTAAATAGTGGTATGTTTTTATAGAAAATCCTGTACATGCATCGCTGTAGCATCACAAATTGTGGTCTCCATTGGAATGCATCAATAGGTCTCTCATTCCCAAATCAAGGATGAGTAGGATTCTAATGGGTTTGGTTAGTATTCTGGTAATAATAATGAGGCGCTTACCGCCGTCTGTTAATCCGTCTAAAGTCCGTAAAAGCACATCCCAGCAACTAACAAAAATGTTGTTATGCCAAAGAAATATCAAAAGACTATGATTTTAGATCACACAGTTTCTTGCCGTTAATAGTTCTGGAAATCAATGCTGGTGCTAGATCACCTCTAATGACGACCTTCAAACTTCCCGCGAAGTGGCTATGATAATTGCCGAAACGGGACTCGAAACAACGGGTGTCAAACCGATAAAAAAGGCACCCTCTTTTCGCCGGGAAATGCTTTTACTCACGTCGCTTGGAGCAACCCGCCATCCTAAATTGTGGGACTTGCTGGCTACACCAGAATACCCACTAAAACCAGCCAAAACCACCAGCGGAATCTTATACGTCCGTATGCTGGCTGGCAGATGTTCACTGAGGCATTCCGCCCTGGCACTGCTAAAACCAACGGGCAACGGGCAAAACTGCTCTTTCTAGCACCAACTCATCACCGATGGATGTGAGGAGCATCTACAGCACTTTATATTTCCCTCTCTAATGCCTCTTTCTGCGAGATAATAGCCTAACAGAAGGAGGATACCGCCCTCCCATCAGGCTTCCCACTGGGCATAGCAAAACAGACGGCCTGCCGCAAGTGGGTATTAAGTTTAATCTATGTATAGGCTCTATATATTACTTATACATAGATGATGTCAAATTTTAATTAAACAATGTTACTTGAAATAATGTTCAACAAGTTGTACCCTTACAACTTTTTGCGGAGTCAAACCTTCCACGATGAAATGACCTTATTCAAAACAAACCTGGCTGTAAGCTTTGATAGCTGCAAATGACTGTTATTGCTATGGAAAATATTATCATTAAAACACTCTTTAGTATATATTTGAAATATTTATTGATCATATGAAACCGGTTTTGTGTAAATTTAATGTTTAATGTATTTAGTGTTGTTTTTAATATGTTATGAAATTGCCCTTGAACTAAAAAGCTTACATGAGGAAGTTACTTCTTTTACACATTTAGATCGATATATAATTAGCGAACAAACTAATGGATGGACATGAATTATGCTTTTTATTGATTAAAAGTATATATAAAAGTCCCGCGGATTATTTTTCGGAACTACACACTGTCACATTTAAACCTTCCGCGATACGATCACCGAAATCTGTATTAATGTCTCGTAATAAATTTATTAACCTGTTTCTAACAGACGGAATGGTAATTGTTTTTAAATTTGTAAGTAAATTCTCAATCAATATGGTTCGTCCTTCTGAGGTTAGCTCATCAGTGTAATACTTGGACGCCATTTCAGTATTATTTGATCTAGTTTCAAAAACTTGTAATAATTCTACCTTATTCTCGCACACGTGCGGCACGGGACCACCGAATGAATTAGGCTCATAGTTGGGCCCATCGCCTTCATTATCCCCAACTGGCGGTAAGCCGTCTCTGTTATAAGTGTAAGCTTTAGATCTGAATGGACAATTAACATTGATCTTATGAGAGTTGCTTCCCAAACGATAAAATTGTGCATCCGGATACGCCTGCTTGCGGGCTTCGAATAGTTTACCCAGTGCTCCATCTACACCTCTTACTAAATTACCAGGACCAAAAGCTATCTGTTCTACGTCGGCATGGTAATTTCTTGGATTTTTATTTAAACATATTTTACCAACTTCTGTTAAGGGATAATCTAAAATTGATAAAGGGTGCGCCACGTCTGCAGCAGCAGATCCAAGGTTTTTTACGTCATCTTCAGTTAAAATCTGCCAACTTACAGTCCAACATGGATAATTTCCATTTAAAATATCTGTATATAGGGATCTTGTGTAATAATCTGGATCTGTTATGCTTGCCCTTTCTTCACTTGTTAAACCTTTAATTCCTGCACATGGAGTCATATGCCATTTGCACCAAAATCTTTGACCCGTTGCGTTATGGAGCTGATATGTATGTATTCCAAAACCAGGCATAGTTTGATAACCGACTGGTATGGCATCCTTACTAAATATGTACATAAACGTTAGCATCGATTCCGGGTGATAACTTACTGCGTCCCATAATGCGTTAGTGTCATAAAGGTTTGTGCTTGGATGCCTTCTTATTGCATGTACTAAATTATGGAATATATGTACTTCGTTACCAAAGAACGTTGGAGTGTTCAATCCTAGCAAATCAAAGTTTCCTTCATCGGTGTAAAACTTACAAGCCCAACTTCGTAAATCAAAATTTAATTCAGAAATTCCTCTTTCACCAGTTCCTGGGGAAAATCTTACTGCTACCGGTGTCTTCTTTCCGATTTTAGAAAGGAAGCTAGCTTCACAAATGTGCGTTATATTGTTAGTAACTTCGAAGTAACCAAAAGCACCGCTTCCCCTCGCATGTACAAATCTCTCTGGAATTCTTTCTCGATGTAAATGACCTTGACGTTCTAGGTAATATTGATTTTGCATCAAATTCATATTTAATGTGTTTCTGGCCTCTTCAAAGCAAACGGGAGCGCCATTGTTGGTAGTCAATATATTAACACTCTGAAAAAGAACATGCAATAAATTATACTGAAATATATAGTCTCCGTAAGAAATCCATATTCAAAAGAAAACACTTTACACCTTTTACTATAATATTTTAAAACATTACCTTCGTTCTATTCATGGAGTATAAAAGCTGGCTGGAAGCATTCAATTCCTCCGAGGCGATCATCGATACCGCCGTCATTAATATTAAAATAATCATTGTTGATTTCATATTTTCTCTACCATAAACTTTTCAACGAAAAAGCAACAACTTTTTCACTGATAAAGAATTTATAACATTAAAAATCCGCGTTATATACTGCCTTTTTATTTGACTAGTATAATGAGATGTTAATGTGTGAATAAAATAATGGACTAATTTTGCTTCCCGACTTTATCAATGTATTTTTTGTTATTACTGAAGTAGTTTATCAGTGACGGATGCAATATTTGTACTGCAGAAAAGGGCCGTTCGTGCGATTTACATTATGGGTCCAAGAGAGTCCCTAAGAAACAAATTCAAGGCAGTTAACATAATGACAGTTCACTGCGTATACATATTAGAAAACTTGTTGTACGTACATAAACACATTGACTCTTTTAATAAAAAGAGTAAATGTACATCATATAACTTATAAAAACAAAACGAACTTGTTATAAATTCTAGTAGGCCGCATAAAGTTATTTAAGGGTAACTGTATACGTTTCTATAACAAACTCCCACAAGACGTTCTAGAGATGTCAATTAATAAATTGAAAATCTTTGTTAAAAGAAAGTTAATATAAAAATCGTATTATAAGTGGTAAGATTACTTAGACGATAGAAACGCGTGGGGAGTGAACGAATTGCTCTAATTTTAATTGAAATATATTAAACTAATATGATATTGTTACGATGATGGTAACAAAAAGAAATACAAAATACCCGACTGAGTTTGTTGTGGGCTCTTCTCAGATCGAGGCGCGAAGGAACCCTCGTCACTTTAGATTTAAGTCGTTCTTGAGTACCATCATCAGACGTACATTAGATTTAGAATGTGGAAAAAATATTATTTGACGATTTAAAAGTAATGTAATATGCCTACTTGAATAAAGATATTTTGATTTGATTTGTCGTTAAAAATGGAGCTCATGAACGGGAATGATATCGATAAATATTTATTTGAAGTCCATGTTTTTTTTGCGTATATATTATATTGTAGTATCAGAACAGCGCCCAGTTTTACCTACTTTTATACGGTATAAGAATCCAAAATGACGGAATGGATGAGATCGATACATACATTTCACCGTTTTATTTTGATCTAACTTTTTTTCATCGAGCAGAAGTTAACATATATAAAGATAAGTAGGAGCCCGTTATCGTCCCACTACTCGGCACAGACGTCCTCACTTACAGGAGAGAGTGGTTTCACGACGCTGGTTCACTGCTGGTTAGCAGGCATACTACACGAGTGCACTCTCTATTCCTTCACACTCATAGTGACGAGAATTCGGAAACCGACACGGTCCGAGGCAGCTGTAGGAGTGCTATAAAAGTAGCCGAGAGTACCAGTTCGGTACGCATTGAAGGAGAGTGACCTCCGTCGCGAGCGGACGTCTGATCGCGCGCTCTGATGCCCGTGCCGTGCTTAAACCGATTACTACCGTTATCATTTGTGATACTGTGAAACCCGTTCTCCAAGCCAGTTCCAGTGATCTTGTGCAGTGACCAGTCATTTCATACGGAATTGTCCAGCGTTGCCAGTGCTGTGTTGCACGGACTTTGTCCTGCGTCTTTAGTGTTGTCTCGCTCGGACTCTGTCCCGCGTTACTAGGTTGTGTTGTGTCAGTTGTTCCCTACTTTTGGATTGCCTTATTTACCGTGAGTACACTAGTTTCTAAGCTAGGCACACACCCCTGCCACCCACTGGCAGGGCCCGTAGGGCCACACCGTAGGCACACACCTCCCTGCCTCGGCAGGGAGGCTCAAGTTAGCTCCGGGTCCACCATGGACCCCACTCCGCTTTCCCAGGGACGCAATCTAGAGCGTCTCCTGGAATTCTTGCTACGACGCGACCCGAACGCCCTGGCTGACTTCGACCGACTCGAAGCGGTCCCCGCGACGACGACCGCCTTAATTAGGCCTCCGCCATCCAAGCTGGTTTTAGTCCAGCAGATCTCCGCGCCCCGACCACGCCCACCACTAGCCCCGCGTAACCCCGCGTGCCCGAACCTTATCAATGCGCTTGTTAAGGACGGGCAATTAGAATGACCTAAGGCGCCCGTCGCTGCGGCCCCCGTCTCCCCGGCGCCAAAAGCCGCGACCCCACCCGCCGCGGCGCCTGCGGCTGCGGCTCACGCAGCCGCGGCCCCATCCGCCGCGGCGCCAGCGGTCGCGGCACCGACACCGGCGACGCCCACCGCAGCGTACAGCGCCTCGACCACCTCCCTCCCGCCCCCAACCCCAATGGAATCTGAGCCTTCCTCAGACTCAATAGACAACGAGACCGTCGTATCGAGAAACCAGAAGCGGAAGCTTCTGGCCAAGCCATCTGTCCCACCAAAGAGGACAAACCCCACGCCAGCTGCTTCACAGCCCAAGCAGCCAAACCGCCGCGATCAAGGGGAGCCCGCCGAGGACTCCCCAATGAACGAACCCCGTAGGGAACAAGTTCCCCCCATTTATATCCGGGAAGGTACAGCGTGGAACACGCGCTAGCGCAGGCTTCCCTCTCTGGGAATCACCCTGACCGTAGCCCGCCCAACCGCCGTTGGACTGAAAGTCCAACCAGCCGCAGGCAAACAGCCATTCTAAGATCGGAACACGTTCCCTACCACTCCTACGCGCAAGAGAGTGAACGCCGCCTACGGGTAGTCATCCGCGGACTACCCCACACCCTACCAACCGAGGACATCAAGGAGGATCTGGCCGCCCAGAACATCACCATACTTGAGGTACATCGAATGTACCACGGCCAGACAAAAAAGCCGTTTAACAACTGCTTAGCAGTGTTAGACCTTTCGCCCGAAGGCAAGAGGGTTTTCAACGTTAGGAGCATCTGCGCCCTAACTAACATCAACGTAGAAGTCCCCCACAACAGAGGGATTGTAGGGCAGTGCCACCGATGCCAATTATATCTCCACTGTGCACGATTTTGCCACGCCCGCCCCCGCTGCGTGAAATGTCTGGGCGACCACGGCACGGCCGACTGCTCCAGGACTGTCCCGACCGAGGAGCCGCCAAGCTGCGTTCTCTGCGGGTCTCAGGGTCGCCCAGCGAGCTATCGCGGATGCTCCAAGGCCCCAAAGAGGGCAAAGCAAGGCGGATACTCGGCCGGGAGGCGTCCGGGGCCGGCAGGCCTGCCCCAAAACCCGCCCAGACCTTCATAGATGCCCCCGCCCCAACCTATAACGCATGGCATGCATGGCCGCCCATGCCAACAAGCCAGGCCCCCGCACCCCCCCTGGCCCCCCCGACCACTCAAGCCCCATCAGCCCCAACCACAAATAGCAACTTCGACATAGTGGCTAAAATAGCCTTTGAAATCGACCTGGACGAAATAGACGTCCTAGTCGAAAAACTAAAAGACCCCAACCCCTACGCCCGCTTCCAAGCGTTAGCACAGCACCGCGGACTTATCACGGCGGTCCGTAACTTTAAAGTCTAAACTCAAAAACCAATTATGGATTTACGCCCCTTAAATAACATAACAAGTAGGCTAAAGCCTCGCTCGTTGTCTGCCGTTTACTTTAACGCGAACGGCCTTATCAATCAAATAGATGAAATTCG
>JACTOM010000182.1:2169-15178 GCA_015832385.1 Elymnias hypermnestra | reverse complement strand
AGACTTTTTCTTGAACACGCCTGCGTCGGCAAACATAAATAATTTGTAAACATACCTAACAAGATTTCATAAATATTTATTTTAGCATAGAAAGGCCGAACAATTTTCAAAGATTTGTAAAGTGATGTCGTAACAAACATATTTATTTACGCTTAAATCGCAAACGCTAGTTAAACCTTTAGAAATAAATCAAATTAATGTCCTGCGGAATTGCATATCTTAATAATATCAATTAAAACGTCTGCCATGGTATCTTATTAATTACAAACATACGTTGAATATGTCATATATATCAAAACTGCCCTAAACAGTATTTCATTAAAATGGTAAACTCAGATGATATCAGAGATTTAAAAAACTTAAACACAGCTGCTGGCAGGCCGTACGTTTCGTCCCGGTTGTTTTGTATTTTATTTTAAGTAATTTATATCTGAATTTTATTTGTAGTACTCGTATACAATAAAAGTGTTCTTAAGTAAAGTTGTTCTTACTCACAATAAAATGTCAAGTGAATTTACATGACATATACCAAGAGGAAATACAAAAATACCCTTGTATATTTTTGTGTAAAACGGTTTCCATTTTTAATGAATGTTTACTTCGGTACAATTGAGTCGCGGCTACAGTAATGAGAAGTAAATGTTAGCTTGTAATACGGTACTGTAAACACCATTACCTTACTAAGATGTATTTACTGTTGTTTTGTATCTTCTATAAACCAACTAAAAGCTCCATTTACTCTGCAATAATATTAATGGTTTGATCTAAAACTATCTTCCATGTAACTCATATTTTGTCCTAGTTATTAGTATTAGTCAGGATATAAAAAGTATACAAAAACATGCACTTATTGCTAAGCTTAAGGGATTAGCAAATTTTTCGAAAATTGGTAGGTGTGTAAAGAATTCCAACATACTCTTAAGAAATAGAGTATAAATACATATATAACTCGACAATCCTATATGTTTAAATACTTAACGATATCTTGATACTTAACAATTTAAAAAGTGAAACATATAGATTAAAGTGAAACCTATTTTATATGATATCGACATCCATCATAGGATGTTGACATCCGACTTAATACATATCTTAAGTCGGAAGAGATTCAACAAAATGAAAAATAAATTATTAAATCCAGTTCAGTAATTAAATACAAAAGTAGTAAAATGAATATCGTCCATTTACCTTTTTTACATTTAGTTAGATATATTACATAAGTGAAATGAAAACGGCCAACAAAAATATATGAAAAACCTCGTGACTTGCAATAAGTAGAGACAGATTTGGTTTCCAACCCTTGGAGTCAATATTGACTCGTTTGACCATTCTTACGACTAATTTTGTAGAAACTGCGTACTTCACGAGACCCGGCCTTCGAAACTTTCTACATTTCAAACAGAATTTGCATATAGTCTGTGAGGGAAATTTCCGCTGCGGACCGCATTTGAATATCGCTGACGAACGGAACAAGCTATCACTATTGCTGCTATGAATCGGATATGCGCTTTCAGTTTGAAACAAATGTTACGTTGCAAGAAATACCCTTTCATTTATTTGCATTGTATACATTTTTTGAACGTCGTTCGTTTTGAAAAAGCCATGGATTTGTTTAGAAAAATGCATTCAGAATTTTTACAAAACTATGTGTCAATTGAAATTTAAATATTTGAACTCAACATTAAAGTTAAGGAAACTTTTTCCTCTATATATATTTTTTTAATATAAAAAAAGTTAAGTAAGACGCTTATTTATGGCAAAAATCATGGCAGAGGGAATCTTGAGAGCATAGAACCACCACACTGCTCTGCAGGCTACACATATATCAGACTTGTTTCTGTGATATGTAGGTTTCCTCACCCAAAAATTACAATAATTGATTTTAAACAAAACCTGAGCACATAATAGAATCGAACTCGAACTCTTAACAAAAATTAATTGGGCCACCGTCTTTATTTATTGCTTTAAGCAATTCAACGTAAATAAAAAATATTTGCTTTTTTTATTCGAATGCTTTTACAATATCGTTTTAACATAGATGCCAGTGATCACAATAGAACTGTTATTTTTCTTTGCAAATAAATAATTCTGCTTCACTGAACGTCAAAGCACATCTGTCCCAATTACACCCTCATTTTTCATCCGAACGAAGTGCGAGCTTAAAACGAAGGACGCAAAATTAATGAACAAAATTTCAACAAAAGATAAGGAAAATGTTCGTTGCTTATTTCCTTTCGAATTCCCTAATCCAAAGGATGAACCGCTCCCCCTTTTAATTCATTTAGAAATAACATTGAAATCCGTTCAAATGTTGTTTTGGTTAATGAAAGTGGCTGTAAACACTCAAAGTGTAGAATTTGGATAATATAATAAGTATAGGGGAGAGGGTTTTTGACCATAGACCCGCCACGGTGCTCCACTGCTGGTAAGTAAGCAACAGATACCCCAGAATTACTCCCGAGAAATGCAAGTTTCTTCACGAAATTTTCTTTCTCCGAAAAGCACAACAATAGATTAAAAAACACGTAACTTTCATTTTTATAAAGAGAAACTTAACGGTGCCTACCGGAGACATGCAGTTGTCTGCAGATGGATGATTGGAGAGAATTATACAGCATATCAGTTTCTATTTAGAAAAATAATCTTAGAGGATCCTAATTCACGACTTCTCTAAACGAGCATCTACGCAGCACCTCACTAGGCCAATAAGGCGTCAAACCACTCTATCCTCTATAAATGAGGAGGCTTATACCCAGTGTGGCATCAGTATCGTCTAAAATTTTTGAGAAAGCAATTCATAACCGAATTAACAATTTCTTTCTAAAACACAAAATTATTAGAAATGAGCAGAACGGTTTCCAAAAAGAGAAATCTACAGCGATGGCAGCGTTCATGTTGATTAGACATGTGATCTCATTAATTGACCAAGTACCCGTATGCGCTTTATTCTGCGATATGACAAAGGCATTAGATTATGTATCACGTAATTAACTATTGCAAAAATGCGAGCATAATGGGCTTCGCGGACTATGTCATGAATTACTATCGAACTATCTAAAAGATAGAAAACAACTGGTGGAAATATCTAAATTAAATGGAAAGAATGTTTTAACTATGTACAGATCGGATCTAGTAAAAAGTTATTTTGAAGTACCGCAAGGTAGTATCCCTGGGCCACTGTTGTTTCCTATTTACATTAATGATCTCCTCGACTGTACTAAACACAAATGCATTATGCTTGCTTGCAGATGATGTCACTATTATTCTGCATGTGTGACAAATACTGACACTTCTCAAGAATCAAAAAAGTCTTGAATGATGTATACCAATGGTTAAAATATAATAATTTATACATAATCTTAAAAAAAGAAAGAAAAAAGTCATTATGATATTCAGAAACATGTAATAATCTGAAATTGACATATGCTAATAAAAATATTGATCAGGTATCCAATATGCGTCTTCCAGGTAGCTTACTGTAAAACTGCCCTATACTCACGCAGTTCCTATCATAAGATGGTGCGAATCTTAAACAAATTGCTCTCGACAATCAAGGAACTACCTATAAATTCAATCAAACAATATTTGTTTCTCTGGTTGATCGAAAAGTGCCCTGTTGCTAACTTCCTTAATGCTCCAAATTGGTTTTAATATATGTCTTAAATCTGACATGTCATTTTTTTGACAATTTTTTTTTTAAATATATAGTCGGACACCATGTGAAATTCATTATTTTTTTTAAAATTTCTAAAGTAATAAAAATTTGCATATCTGTATCACATTGAATATGACCTATGATACACATATTTCATGGAAATAAATTGAATATAGTGTCCACATTTTTTTTTATTATATAAAAATTTTGAAGTTGCCCTCCAACACGGGTCTGAGACTTTGTACATCTAAATATCGCCTAATTACATCGTCATGTTTTAGTTTTAACAATTTCTATCATATCAGGATGTATCGGTTATATAACGAGTTTGCTAATCTAGATATAGACATTTTCAACGTTATATAATCTTATTATAGAAAACTCAGATTCTATCTCAGCTCAGTTTTCTATAATAAGTCTATTAAACTTTGTAATGAATATAATTAAGATTAAGATATGTGTCAATAAAATCATTCAAATAAGCTAGCACTGCTAAACTAATACGTATAACACAAATTAATAACTAACCCTTATTATATACCAATACTTAAAATAATACTATATTTTGATCGTTGAATATTGTTATGTTGTGTGACCATATTGGGTCTCAACAACGTTTCTACATTTATATATTATTACCCAAGCATAACAAATACTGTAACCTATTTTCACTGCCTAAAAAATAAGTAAAATAAGATATGTCTAGCATTGTTCTACATATATCATCACTATACGAGTATATCGTCTTATGTTAAATTACTTGGTTCTGTTTCGACTATTTACATCTAAAACTATTTTAACACAATATGCTAAAAATATCTTCCTTTGCCTATTACGTTCTAGTATATGCGTTACGTTATTCTTATTTATTTTAAAATCTAATTCTATTTCTAACATTGTCCTTTGTGCTTCATATTTTGGGCAGTCCATATTGTCAGTAATTCGCGACATTCACGACACAGTGAGATGTTAATAGACTTGTAACTGTATCGACCTCACTTATCAATAATTAATATAATTTTTTTTTACATACGAGTACATATAAAAATATACATAAACTATCCCCTCGCATCTGGCATAGTTTAAAGGCATAGCTGGAGTATAATATATTAATTATATTTGGCCATGTATGATCGTCTAGATGGTTAGAACCCATTAATATGTTGTATTCATAGTAATCCTAATCCTTTTAGAGCGTCAGAGGTAAAGAGAATGTAAGATTCGATAATCTTAATGTTATTTTATTATATCCATAAGGCATTACAAATAATAATTTCAGGGAACATTAATTATATGTTAAATAATATCCATTGGATCAGTAGTTTTTGTTTTAATAAAATAAATCACAGTCATCTCACGGATGACTGTGGAGTAATATTATAATGTATCATAATAGCTATCAAAGAAGGTCTATCAACGGACTACTTTTCTATCGCATATAAAAATGAGCAGTAAGTGGAGTAAGCACTTACTGCTGAAGGAATCCCTACTATGGGCACCCAGGTACCTTCTAATACTATGAATAAGGTACCAGAGTGGTCCAAAGACTGGCTCCACACCCGCCAGGGATAATAAACTCCGACCCGTGCTGTGAGTTCCCCTCCCTGGATAGGGATTCCTGTTTATAGTGCGCCTGCGGCGTTTGATCTTTGGATGGTTGTGTCATCGGGACTAAAGCCCGGATATGTTTTGTCAACATGTAGAGACAAGTCTCTAAGGTATACGAGGTGTGTTCAAAAAGTATCGCGAATTTTGTGTTTTTACAAAAATTATTTATTTATTCATGAATATCTATTTTGTCCCCTTCAAAGTCCCCATGAGATATTATACACTTGTGCCAACGGTGGCTGCGGCATCATTAGTGTGTTGTTTTTGGCCAAACAGTCGCGCACAAGCAACGATGTGTGAGCAGGGGCGTTATCGTGGTGCAAAAGCCAATTTTTGTTCTTCTACAAATCCGGGCGTTTCTGGCGGATTGCTTCGCGCAAATTGCGCATAACTTGCAGGTAATATTCCTTATTGACCGTTCTTCCCTGTGGCAAGAACTCATGATGCACCACGCCCCTGCAATCAAAGAAAACTGTCAGCAAAACTTTCACATTCGATCGAACTTGGCGCGCTTTTTTCGGTCTTGGTTCGTGCGGCAGCTTCCATTGAGATGATTGAGCTTTGGTTTCCACGTCATAACCATAAACCCACGATTCGTCACCAGTTATGACCCTCTGGAGCAAATTTGGGTCGTCGCGGACAGAGTTTAACATCTCATTAGCAATGTTCATGCGATGCTGTTTTTGGTCACAATTGAGCAATTTTGGTACGAATTTCGCGGCGACCCGTCTCATGCCCAAATCATTGATAAAAATCGAATGGCACGAGCCAATCGATATGTTTAGGTCCTCAGCAACTTCTCTAACGGTGATTCGACGATTGGCCAATACCATTTTCTCCACTTCATTAATTTTTTCGTCTGTTGTTGAAGTGCTCGGGCGTCCGGCACGCTCTTCGTCGTTCACATCTTCTCGGCCTTCTGAGAACATTTTGTACCACCGATAAACGTTGCTTCGGTCCAAGGTAGCTTCTCCGTATGCCACAGTCAACATTCGGAATGCATCCGCGCACTTAATTTCGTTTTTCACACAAAATTTGATACAGGTTCTTTGATCCATTTTTTTGAATAGGTAAAAATCGAAGACGATCCAAAACANCCATATATTTTGTTAGCCGAAGCTGTGATGAGGCATTAGCCATGTTTGTAATGCGCAAAGCGCGATTTCGTTATAATGGGATATATAAATCACCAATGCATCTTGTCCGATCAATTACACAGATCAGGAGTATCTGGCAGGCGGACCACACCGCATATATTACACATGTTTTAAGTCCAGTGTTAGACTAGATCGATGTATGTATCTCCACCTCGGTGGGATTCGTGGTATAATAATAATAATCACATATTTTAAGTCTTGTGATCGACTGCATAGATGTATAATATGTCACCACCTCGGTGGGAATGTTGTATAATTATATAATATGTTGATCCACATATGCTAGGCCTCACACCCACACAGAGTGTCCAGTCGCTGAGCTCTCAACCCAACAAAAGCATTGGTTCATTATATATTCGTGGCAAGCCACTGAAAGCAAAGGGATATGCAGGCCACACTGTCTATAAGCTAGCCCGCAGCCTTGATAATAAAGGCCCGACCAGCGGCCCTATATCTATGACATGCTACAATGTCATTTTTATTACATTTAATAGTAAGCTAAGAGATTGTCCCTAACAGGCGAACACTTCACATGTGAGCAAGCCCACAAGATCAGTGTTCATTAGTCCATCACTGCTACGCAGAAGCTAACGCAACGCCTAGCAACATTCGGTCATGGCTCTAGCACTACCGATTAACGATGACTACGCTTATAGCGCCGGATCATCAATCAGTAACATTTCAGAAACCACATTGTACTAGCACTACTCTAGAGTCCTAGGTGTCCAAAGTTATGCGAGGCTCACTGCCACAGCCGAGACTACAACAGGCCTGAAACTCAACCCGTATCACCCAAAACAAATACAGTAACTTTGATTGTCTGTCGACAAGGCGGAGCGAAGCTCGCTGTAACACAATGGCCACAGGCCTGAAACCCCGCCCTAACAATGAACAGCCTGGGGAAGCCCTTGAGCGAGGCTCGCTATAAAGATCGTAATCAATACAGGCCTGAAACCTAAGACGACCCCAGTACGCACCAAAGTAATATTCAGTACGTTGTCTTACACTACTTCGTGGAGTCATCCCAATAAAGTATCATTCAAGATACCATAATAAGCTGGAGTGGAACCCCAACCTCTCCTTGTAAAAGGTAGGATGCAACACCAATTGTAGGCATGCCGAAGCACGCTCGTTCGAAATAGTCAAGATAAGCTCAACTAAAATGTGTATCGCCCCAGTAGTACGTATGACATTTATTTTATTTATAATATTTAATTATAATTTATATATTGTTATAATATTTAAATGCGGTCCCTCTGTTCACAAGGGGCATAATTTTATACATTCGCGACATCTTCGTGCCGCTCACTACCCCCTATATATGCGAGGAGGCTGTCGTGACGTTTGGCGCAGGTCAATACACGAACGCACCCCGTCTATTCATGATTCAGACTTGAATAATATTTTATTATTATTTGTTTATTTAATAGTTTTAATATAATCATTTTATTTTATTTTATGACTAATAAATAATATATATTTAAATTTGTTTTACGTATGTATGAAAGTATGAAAAATCCATAAATATAATTATTAATGTACGGACGAGTCCATTACAGACTGTAACCTTTTTATAAATATGTATTATACTTTGTATCAAATAGCCACAAGCGCATACTTGCAAACATATCCCAGGTTTCATCTCCGGCAAGCTAAATTTAGGAAATCGCTTGTAATTATTGTTTTGATAGGCCAGCTGGCGCTACATTGCGATTTACCTCGCTTCGCTAACTGTTGTCCGCATATAAACGTTATTGACGTAATTTTAGAAATTATGTTCTCTAATTTTATTTTCGTTTAATCTAAGACGTATAGGCCATGACCAGTTCTCTATATTAACGCACAATTATTAATTATATTGAAAAAAATATATATATTATAAATATTAAACTTGCCACTACGTCACAGGCGACCCCGATCGCGATCGACTCGGGATCGGGAGCCATAGTGATCGATTGGCGTCAAGCCGGTAGCGGGATCGGGATCGATCCTTCGAGCCTTCGGTAAAGAAAAATTTTATTTTTCTTTTTAAAAATTAAATACATAATTGCACTTATTGATACAGATCATTAAATATCTTCGTCTGTTATCCACTGGGCGGGCCAACCGTGGGTGGGAACATTTAGTTAACTATTAGAACATTGACGTCGAGAGTCTTTTACGACAACTTAGGCTAAGAAATAAATACTAGAATAAGGATTTTATAAACCTCCCTTGGACAAAGGTGGCCCTTTACACCACCTATAGGAGTAATTAATTTATCCTATATGAAATCATTAAGTTCCGATAATTTTGTAATATTAACCGACTCTAAAAATGCACTCCAACACCTGGCTAGATGTACCTCGACTTTTCGAGGATTTCCCATAGCCTACCGCGCTATCAAAATTATTATGGAAATGAAATCGCAAAAGAAAAACATAAAAATTCAGTGGATACCGTCTCATATAGGTATAAGAGGAAACGAAAAAGTGGATCAACTTGCTGACCAGGCAACGTATGAGGGCGATCTAATACAGAGTTCTCCAAATTATTCAGAATGTATAGGTTTGATAAAAATGAAGTGTACATACCTATGGAACGAGTACTTCAATCTAAGATCTCGGGAGAAAGGGATTTGGTATCGTACTATCCAATCGAGACCTATCCAATCTTGGATTGACAATTGTTCTTATAAACGTCAGGATACGGTACATATTCTGAGACTGCGTTCGGGACACATTCCATCAAACAAGTTTGGATTCTTAATGGGAAAAGTTACCACGCCAAATTGTCCGGATTGTGACAGACAAGAAGATTTTTACCACATTTTGATGGAATGTGTTCGAAACGAGTCGCAACGACAGCAGATTATGTGCCGGTTTCCTGCACTCCGAGAGGTTGGCGGCTGTAACAGTGCCCTAGGGCACCCTTTAACAGAGGAGGTCAGGGCCCTGTTGCGGCTGTATAAAAAAGGACTTCGTAGTGTGTATCGTCAGTAGTTCTTAATTTACTCGTAGTGTATTTTGAATAGAGGACTGTACGGAGCGACTTAGTCCTTCTGGGACCAAGCTCCTTTAAATTAAGATTTAAAAAAAAATAAAAAATTTAGCTTAAGACCGACACAGGTGGCCCTCTACACCACTTATATTAGTTTTAAATTTACACACTGACGTAAATAGGAATACCGGGTGACCTTTACACCACCCGTGTATAGATAGATTGTATAGTATATCATTGACGACCGCTGTGGCACTTTACACCACCAGCGGCTACTGACTCCCAACACACTCATAAACAGTTTCCCCAGCTACCCGCCAGAATGCACAGAACACCGGTAAAAAACCCAAAGACGAGTTCTAGGGATGAGCCCGCAAAGTAAAAGGCACAACCAACGTCAGGAAAAGGATAGAAATAATCGAGGGCCCGCGGAGACAGGTACCAAAACCTGAAGCCGAGGAACCCGATTACAACCAACTCACCACAGCAGAAACTTTTCAGAGTCTGAAAAGTGTAGCGAAAAGTATGGGGAAAGCGCTAGAATCATCCAGGAACCTTAAGAGTGAAATAAAACTAGATCATAACCGTCTCGCGAAAGAAAATAAATATTAAAGAAAGAGTGTGGAAGGAATGGAAGCCCGGGCGGCCAGGGCGGGCCTGAATCCACAAGATCCGGGGACGCTCAGGTCGGCCGGAGAAAATGATAGGGAGACACTCGAGAAACTCGAGAATCAAATTCAGGACCACCTTAAAGTAACAAAAGAGAACTCCGCCCAGGTACAGAGGCTGGTAGAGGACAATGTCCACACCAGCCAGATATAGAAAAAGAAACCTCCCCAGGGGCGGCAAAAACATACGCTAAAGTCGCGGCTAGAAGAAGCTTCGAAATCGCGACTATGCACTCCGTGGCTATCACCTCGGAGGATGTTACGGATACGAGCGAGGAGGTCCTGAAAAAAGTAAGAAAGGCAGTGGTAGCGAATGAGGGAGGAGTGAAAGTAGAAAGGGTACGCAGGGCAAAAGACCGGAAAGTTATTATAGGTTGTGCCACAGAAAACGATAAGAAAACCATAATAGAAAGAATTCAAAAGGCGGGGGCCAGACTCAACGTGGAACAGATCAGGAACAAGGATTCAATACATAAATATACAATACAAAATACTCTTTTGCACAAAATAAATGTAACAAATAAAATAAACATTTCAAAACTTTAACGTGAAATTTCGGTCATGTCGCTTCAAATGAACTGCAAATATATTTTTCAAAAAATGTTTTGCGAAATCTATTCAAAACGATAGAGATATGTTTAAAGTTTTGCTTCTACGTAGTGAGTTTAAGTTTGCGCTAGATGGCATAAGAATTGACCATTCTTTTATATAATATTCTTTCAAAATCTTTAAACAAAGTCTATATCAAAACTGTGTTACCAGTGCTTAAACTTCCTATAAAGGATGTTGTAACAAAGGATATTAAAAAGTCTGTTTAAAGTTGTACAGTCTTATTGTAATACGTAAATGAAATGAAGATTTCATTTGTACCGTTTCATAATGAAATCCGTGTAGAGTCTTGAAGAATCACAAAAAAAAAAGCGCTAGAAATGTATTTAATTTCTCTTTTATTTCATTTCAAATGGTTCAACTGTAAAACTTATTGTTTCTTATTTCATTTACATTTGTAAGGAGTTGCAGAATCTTGGTGTACCTACTTCGACTTGTTAATTAACTGGCTAAGTTATATTAAGTGTTCTTAAGCAATAACTACTTTCGAACTTTCGAAGTCTTAAAGTTGATTCAAATTGTAGCTTTAATTGAATAAAGAAACTATGAAGCCAAGGATTTATTACAGTTTAATTTGCTTATTATTTAATATATTATGAGTTTATTATATCAAAAACCTAATGAATGATTCGTCAAGGCGCCATCCAACTCATTGGAGACGAAGAAACATAATTTAAACAATAGTTACTTTTTTATTAATGAAATTATAATTAAATCAAAAATAATTTCAATAGAAAATAAAATCGTCATCGTCCATTGATTGGAAATTTGATATTATTTTTTTTTTTTTGCAAACTTTCTCTTTCATTGCGAAATCTTTCTGGGCGCGATTGAATTTGTTCAATATGTATAATATAACTTAGAAATCAGTTAAGAGGTACTAATCTTAAAGGTATTGTATTGTACTAATCTTTATTTCCTGTTTTTAACAATTAAAACGATATTTTTCATCAATTTCTTAGCGTGATTAATATTTATTAACATATTATATAGCAGAATCCTAAAAAAATGTAAGTATTGTCCTTTGGGAGGTAGGGTTCACTAGCAGAGGCCCTAGTTTGGATTCCCGGCTTGACATGTTTAAGAAAGCGTTAGAAGGCTTTAACCCTGACTAATTTAAATATTTGAAACTAAAATTTGCATGGTTTATAGACAGTTATAAAAAAATATATTATTTACGGGTACATACCACGATTATATGTGTTTTTAGTTGATTGAAGCTCCTATATCGGGCAAACACAGTGATCCAAAGCCTAACGTGTCTCTGAACATGTATATGCAGTCAAACGCAATAATCCTAAAAAATCAGCGATCGCAGAACATCTCCTTCAGCCAGGCACCAATCACTGGATTGAACTTCATTGCCCGCAAGTTCTATCCGAGCCGTCCCTATATACCTAGACTAGTCCGCGAAGCTATTGAAATTAAGAAACACAAAAATTTCAATCGCTACGAGTGGTTTAGGTTAGCGGCAATGTAGAATCTAGTAGTTGACATATGTCAAAAAGGCAAGCGATTTAGAGGATCAAAATTAAAAAATGACATTAAAAAGAACGCGCCGCAGGGTAGAAAAATTCTGCCCCTGACAGCTGAACTCGTGCACTCCAAGCAACTGCAGTCTCGTCGCGAACATAACTCATGCAATTATATTATCTCTTACCAATTTAGAGTATCTACCGACCTTAGATCTATGATCAATTACCATCAAATGAGTCAAACATTAACCTATCAGAAATAAAAAAATCTATTACTAAAGCAAATACGCTTATATGGTCTACAAATTAAATAAATGTAACTAAGACCAATTTATCGAGTTGGAGAATGCTTTAATAAAGTCATATTGAAACTCATGAAGAGCTTCAATTAAGATAGCGGTCTGCCCCGAGTTTCTCTGGTAGACTCTAGCGGCGCAGTTTGCCGTTTGTCTTATACAAGTTGGACAGTAAAGTAACTAGTCAAACAAAAGTAAAGCTTTGTTGAACGGCTTAGATTCACAGGAATTGTATGCAGAAGCACGTTTTCAAATATCACTTAGTGTTGTAAACGAATTAAAAGCGTAGGATTTGCAAAGTTACTTATTTGTAGAATGAGTTAATTTGTTTTAGTAAGTAAACAAAGACAACGTCAATGCAATAGTAAATTCATATTTATGTTTTTGACTGCGTAAAGGTAAGTTGCAGCTCATTAACGTAGCATTGTGGGCACAGGCCTCCTCGCTCATATGAGAGAGGGTTTTTAGAGCATAGACCCACCACGCTGCTCCACTGCGGATTGGCAGGCATAGTACACAAGTGCACTCTCTATTCCTTCACTCTCATAGTCCGGTGTGACGG
>JACTOM010000153.1:0-15549 GCA_015832385.1 Elymnias hypermnestra | reverse complement strand
CTTAATGTCTTCGGTTGGTAGGGTGTGGGGTAATCCGCGGATGACTACCCGTAAGCGGCGTTCGCTCTCCATTGCGTAGGAGTGGTATGGCACTTGTTCCGCTCTTAATACGGACGTAAGGCGTCGATGGTCGTCCCCGGTGGCTGGTTGGACTTTCAGTCCAACGGCGGTGGGGCGGGCTACTGTCAGGGTGATTCCCATAGCGGGAAGCCTGCGGTATAGCGTGCTCCACGCTGTACCTTCCCGGATGTAAATAGGGGGAACTTGTTCGCGACGGGGTTCGTTCATTGGGGAGTCCTCGGCAGGCTCCCCTTGGTCGCGGCGGTTTTGCTGCATCTTGGGCTGTGAAGCAGCCGGTGTAGGATTTGTCCTCTTTGATGGGACAGAAGGCTTGGCTAGAAGCTTACGCTTCTGGTTTCTTGATATGACGGTCTCGAAACCGTCATTAACTAACGAATCTGAGGAAGGCTCAGATTCCATTGGGGTTGGGGGCGGGTGGGAGGTGGTCGGGGCGCTGTACACTGCGGTGAGCGTCACCGGCGTCGGTGCCGCGACCGCTGTCGGGGGTCGCGGCTTTTGGCGCCGGGGAGACGGGGACCGCAGCGACGGGCGCCTTGGGTTTTTCTAGTTGCCCGTCCTTAACAAGCGCGTTGATAAGGTTCGGGCAGGCGGGGTTGCGCGGGGCTGGTGGTGGGCGTGGTCGGGGCGCGGAGATCTACTGGACTGGTACCAGCTTCGATGGCGGAGGCCTAATCACGTCGGTCGTCGTCGCGGGGGCCGCTTCGAGTCGGTCGAAGTCGGCCAGGGCGTTTGGGTCACGTCTTAATAAAAACTCCAGGAGACGCTCGACGTTGCGTCCCTGGGAAAGCGGGGTGGGGTCCATGGTGGACCCGGGGGCTAACTTGAGCCTCCCTGCCGAGGCTGGGAGGTGTGTACCTATGGTGTGGCCCTACGGGCCCTGCCAGTGGGTGGCAGGGGTGTGTGCCTAGCTTAGAAACTAGTGTACTCACGGTAAGTAAGGCAATCCGAAATCGGGAACAACAAGCACTACACAATCCTAGCAACGCGGGGCAGAGCCCGAGCGAGACAGCACTAACGACGCAGGACAAAGTCCGTGCAACATAGCACTGGCAACGCTGGACAAATTCCGTAGAAATGATCGGCTTGGAGAACGGGTTTTACAATATCACAACGATAGTAATCGGTATTATGGACGGCGAATACATCCGAGCACGCGATCGGACGTCTGTTCGTGACGGACGCCACGAGCNACAACTAACACTGTACAAAACTATCGACGCAGGACCAAGTCCGTACCCACTACACAAACAACGCAGGACAAAGTCCGTGAACACAACACTTGCCGGAACAGTCAAAAGTTCGCGCGAACGGTCGGTCACAACACGGTATCACTGGAACTTTTCTTGAGCACTGGATTCATGAACGGAGGTCGGTCGGAGAATAATGCGGGCATCGGTGCGCGCGGTCAGAGGTCTGCTCGCGACGGAAGTCAACGAGCGAGTGAACGATTATATTTTTATATGCCGGGCTGGCATATAAATGGATCAATTAAGGCTGGCAATAGTAACTATTGTCGCAAGTAAGCGCGAGTTCGAGGGAAGGGGGAAGTTGTTGAATCAATTTTTTTTTTTCGGAAATTACATTTTGTGATTTACTTTTCAACTTTAGTTTTTGTACTGGGCTTAAATACCGGAAGTACGGAGGACTATAAAAATAGCATATCTTTATCATCAACTTCATTGCTTATTTCCTTAAATTCTTTAATTTTCTCTTCTTCTATTTTTAGCATTTTGATTTCAAATTCTGGACAAGTAGTTCTTTTTTTTTCCCTTCAGATCTACATTGCAAAGAGGACGTACTCGCGCTCTTGACTTATTTATTACATTGCGCTCTGGATTTTTCCACTTATACGCTCTCGTATAATTGCTAACGATTCATCATCCTCATCAGTCAATATTTTGGAAAATTCAGTTTAATTAGTGCCATCAGGCAATTGTGGAATTTGTTTCGTTGGTGATTGGTGAGCTATCGACCTAAATTCCCAATTAACAGAGAAACGAATACGACAAAGCAATATTGTCGCGCCATATGTATTTCTAGAAGATAAGGCATTTCCGCTCAAAGCATTCTTTATAAGACCTTATCCAAGAAGGCAAGCATCAAGAAATGCAAATAAATCAAGAGTTAATTACAAATTATCTACCAAGAGGGTCGGAATAGAATGCACATTTGGAATGGCTGCGAGTAAAATTTAGAATTCTTTTAAACAGTATAGAAATATCAGGAGACAATGCAATTACAATTGTAAATGCAAATTGTATATTGCATAATATTATAATACATTTGGACAGAAGACAACCAGATTCAGTTAACAACAGTTTGAGGAGAATTCAACGTAATACAACTGATAATAGAGCAACAGAAAATGCTATGAATGCCAGAGAAAATTTAACGGCTTACTTTTGTAATTAATTGTAATATTGTGTTTAATTGAATGTTTAAATATAATCATTTTGATTTAAACTTACTTGTTTTATTAATTTTTCTTGCATTGATAGCCCACTCTTTGTCACTTTCCTGTTTTTAATACATGCATATAGGTATAGGTAGTTTCTAAATATACAAGCTATAGGTGTGAGCGGCGCTGGAACTGCCAAGTGAAGGGAAACACCGACCCTGGCTGACGCCGACTCCGAATATAAGGATACGAAGAACTTTGTTAAAATTTTTATTAATGATAGTGCTCATTCCACTTATTCAAAACATAGGGATGAGCTCGCGAAATATGTTGGCAGCGATTTGGAGATTGAAGAATATAACTTTATTCTACTTTATTTAAAAAAAAACTAATTTTACAAAAATAACTTATAAACTAAACTACATTAGTTATCTATCCGAAGTGGGGAATAGAATTGCTATATTGATTTTATTACCTTATTTCGAAATCTCGCTGTGTCCTCAATATGTGTTGATCGAAGACGAGGGGGCTTGCAGCGTCTGCAGTTTCTATAGGGCTACCATACGTAACTCCTCCACCCCCAGAACGGCAACAATTTTATAACGTTAAGTGAAAATGTTGCCGGAATACTTCCAGGGTCGCTTCTTTCTTGCTGGTGTATTCCTTTTGATCTTCCACCAATTTTTATGTAAGTTCCAAAGGATAAGGAGTATGCATGATGATTAATATGATGTAAAAAGGTTTTGTACTATGGTAAAACTTATTTGAATCCTCATCATCGTCAATGTGTAGTGCGTTTTTAATAGCATTTCCGTCTTGGAACCTGTGAAGACCTTGCAGATCGATGGTGCATAAATTGCGGTGCAGTGATCTTTCTTCTTTGAAGTTGTAAGGTATCTTTGAAAGCTTAAAGGCATGGCCTTTGATGTCGTCGTTATTGTTGACGGTAATGAGGTCTTCTGTCTTAATGTGAGATCCGATGAGAATTCTGGCGACATAATTTCCTCGAGGCGAAGTGCAGTCCTGTTGGTGGTACAATAGTTGTGCTTTCGTATCTTTTGGAAAGGATTGCTTCTTTTGTCAAGGTGATGGTTGTGAAGTGACCGAGTTCCTGCAGAACCTGATTGGTGATGTGTCCATGAATGCAATCTGATTTGGTGCGGACCTGATGATCGATTCCTTTTACACAGGGAAGCCAGTTATTTAGCTTCGGACATTCTGTCTCTAAAATCAAAATCAAAATCTTCTTTATTCAAGTAGGCTCAAAAAGCGCTTTTGAATCGTCAGTAGTCTGTCCGTTGGTAACAAATCCACCACCGGTTCGGAAAGTTGAATCCGCTGAGAAGAAATCGGCAAGAAACTCAACGGTTACTCTTTTAAAGATAGTTTTGTATGCTACAATGTGTAATATATTGCTTCTGTGAGCAACTGGAATCAAATCCAAACATTGCTATCGCTTAAATAATCCTCAACATTATAATATGCCTTTTGTAAAAGGATGTTTTTGACATATTTCTTTAAACTATGTGGAGGCAAATCTAAAACTGATTGAGGTATCTTATTAAAAATGCGTATGCTCAACCCGACAAATGATTTCTGAACTTTCTTCACTCTAAGATATGGAATTACAAGTTTGTTTTTATTTCTTGTATTAAAATTGTGTATTTCACTTTTCTCACTGAATAGATTTATATTATCACGGATATATAAGATATTATTTAATATATATTGCGACGGTAAATTTATCTCTTAGAGAAACACGAGATACTAATTGATATATGGCTCGTATTGTTCTATGTACACGAATGCCTTCTCGTTTGTCGCTATTGAAAGGGTAGGGTGGGATAAGGGCCTGGAAGTTTTTGTTTGGTACTATATATAGCCTATAAAGGTCATATATGCCTGTAGAAATTATAGGAAATTTAAATATATAAACAATTTTGTTTTCAATGTAATATGACGCCGGTTTTATAATGCTACAATAATTTCTTAATTCTAACTTTGTTATTTGATTAGTGCCATAAATACTTGTGTGCTCAGCGCACGAACAACAGCTAAATTATTTTCTATCCTAACTCCTGTGACAGCTCCTCAATATTATAACCAATAATTAATTAACTTAGATATTTATATGCATCTTTATTTACGATCTCCTCGATGGTTGAATTAATTTGAAGGATTGTTAGTAGCAGCGTTCTGCAACAATTTATTTTTTTATGTTTTAGGAGTACGTTGTGGGCTATACGAAGGACCTAAAAGTTTAAAATGCTGGTTCGATAGTTTACCTTAAGGTACACAAAGCATGCAGCTAACAAAAACCAAGCCACTCACCGATACTCTGGAACGTCCAGCTTCCCGTTGGCTTTCGGATGTCGCGAACGTCGCTGGCACCACGATAAATTTTAATAGGGATACGGCAACGAAATGGTGTAAACTCAATTAGCTGCGTAACGCACGTTTTGATTTCATCTTCAAACGATTCTTACTAACGGCTCCTGCCTGTCAGTTAAGACAGTCGCGACTGGCCGCGACTGTCGCTAGCCAATCAGCGCAACCGGACGCCCCGATTGGTAGTCGAATGGTAGCAAGGTATTGCCAGCCACAAACAATATGCAACTAAGTAGAGGATGACTGAACCCTACCGAAACCAGCTTGATGGTTTCTACATATAATACATAAAATCTTACATAAACATAAAAAAAACATATAATGAGTGCATAAGGCCTATACTAAAATAAATATAATAATGTATAGAAATGGGCTCAATTTATTTACAGGCCTTTGCAGCTTATTCTTGTTTGTACGCAATGTCACACAACGAACAATGCCGTCGGGGCCGGGATGCAGCTCCTCTATCCTGCCCACTGGCCGGTTGCATGGCATTGCGTTATCTGTCTTAATAAGAACCAAGTCGCCTACGTTGAGGTAAACCACTTGGCTCTTCGTTGTATTTGTTGTAGAGTATTTAAATACTCGTGACTCCAACGTCTCCAAAACATTCGGGAAGTCTTTTGCATATATTGCCAACGTGTCAATCTACTAACGGGTACTTCTTTTAGTGAGTACTCCGGCACGGCCGTGAGACTTTTCCCAATTAAAAAATGTCCCGCAGTTAAAACGTTAAAATTATTGGGGCTGTCGCAAATCTTGCAGAATACTGTGCATAGCTCTTCAAACGTTAAAGCCTTTTCACCAACGCTTCGTACGATATGGGTCTTAGGTGACTTTATCCCAGCCTGCCAGAGCCCACCCATATGAGGTGCGCTGGGAACATTTGATCTCCATATTACATCTGAGAGCAACCGTTTAAAATATCATCCTTCAGTTGCGTATCACGCCAGAACCTTTGCACCTCCGAAAAGTGTTTGCTGGCCGCCATAAAGTTGGTGCCACAGTCGGGATATACGAAGGAGCACAAGCCCCGGCGAGCTACGAATCTATCTAAACAGCAGACAAAGATGTCAGTAATTCTAAATGTACGGCTTTTGTAGAAAAGCACGCTGTCTTTTACGTAGAAGGGACCGCCGAAATCCACTCCGACATGGTCGAAAACTTACTTCGGCATTGGCCGCGTTGGGGGCAACGGTGCCATCTCAGATTGCAATAGTGGAGGCTTGCATTTGGATAGTAAGGAACGAATAAGGCGGCGAGCTGATGATATCCAAAAGTTTTCGTTAATAATACTTTGCAACCCGCGAGGACCAACGTGCAAATATTTAACATGATAATATATTATAAGTAAGTAAGAAAAATAGCAATGTTTTTGGTAGCAACCGCGGATGCTTCGCATTATAAGGTAGTTCCGAATGGATTATTTTACCCCCTTCCTTGAGAAAGCCCGAAGAAATAATAAAAGGTGAAAGTTTTTTGAGTGATGGAATAAATGTTAATTTTTTTCTTAAACATTCTAATTTTGATTCGAAATATGAACCTTGTACTAATTTGATAACTGAGTCCTTTTTTTTGCGCTGGGAAATGCTTTTACGCACTTAGCCTGACCAGAATGGGTCAGGAGTGTGGGACTCAGCGATCGCTAAGATAAGTGAGTCCTGCGATTGAATCAGTTCCTCCGTGGTTAAGGTTCCTGTTTGACGCGAACCGGTGATTTACTGCTCCACCTTAACACCCAAGCGAAACATCGTTGTAATTTTGTATACGAAGAAAACCTATTAAATACACGATCGCGAAATTCCTTTTTATTTTCAAACTTTACATTTAATTCTTGTGCAAATAAACACGAGGCTACAAATGTATCCATGTTAGTCTTTCAAAATGAAGTAAACTTTCATTTCCCATAATGAACTACCATTGGTTCGTGACATTTCTAGTAGCAATCAAACTTTATATTATCATCGACTCGCTTAATATACAACAAAGATGTATCCCACTACTTTTCCTCTCAATCTACACTTACAAGCCTCTTATTATCCATCCATATGTATTGACAAATTTAGGTAAACCTTTAATGATACAAAGAAATGTAACCAACATCTTTAAATTCAGAACAGAATCCAACAAACAAAATATTGTCAAATTTAAAAACAAAAAAGTATTTCTTCATGTCGTTTAAACTTCAATTCGCCATATCTGATAGGTACTAGTTATATGATGTACAATCACTCTTTTTATTGAAAGAGTCAATGTGTTTATGTACATACAATAAGTTTTCCAATATATATACGTGCTAGCCAAGAGAGTGCAATGGAAGGTGAGGAGTTCGAGTGATCGATTTACTTTTAAATATTGAGTTAAGTATTTGATTAAATTTGGAAAAAGAGCCCCATAGCTCGTGCTTGGAGTTCAGGTCACCGCCCAGAAGAACGGAATCCCCTAGTTCCAGCAAGGCTCTGAGATAGCTCTCTAGCACTCTCTTTGTGGACGATAAATAAAGTGATGCTAGCACGATCGGCCGATGGCCGGTCATGCCCACCTGACAAACAGACGCCTCTATGTTGGTTAACACAGGGGGGTCCAGGGGGGTGCACTGTAGCGCTTTTCTAAAATAGATTGCCGTGCCGCCCAATTCTCCGCTTCTGTCGTTTCTAATACGATTATAATTTGCAATAGAAGGACCGCGATTGCAAGGTTTTAAAAAGGTTTCCTGTACTAACTGGATATCTACTTGATGGGAACACACAAATTCCCGAATTTCATCTATTTGCTTGATGAGGCCGTTTGCGTTGAAGTACGCAGACGACAGCGAGCGAGGCTTAAGCCTCCCTATGCTTCTACCTACTGGGTGTGGGTCCATAAAGAGTCCTAACAGAAGGAGAGGTTTTGGACTGCCGAAACTAGGTCGGCGTGTTGAATCAGAGCCGCTAGGCTCTGAGAGGGATTGTGGCGGAGCTTGGCCGCCAGTATGTCGAGTTCGGCGATATTAATTTGACTAATCACGTGAGTGACCAGTCTGAGATCATCCATCAGGGAAGGCTCTGATGGTGTGGAAGGGGCGGGCTGAGCTGGCCCTACATACATATATCCTATGCACTTGGCGCAGCCCTTTTCTCTGGAACCTTTGCCTTGGCCTTCAGCTTATGCTTCTGGCTGTTAGACAGAACTTTTTGAAATTCCTTATCCACTTCCATATTGGACGAGGATGAGTCTTCGGAGCTACTCTCCGAAGTTTCCGTTGCGTCTGATGAGTCGACCGATTCCGAGGAATCCTCACTAGAGGATTGACCACAGGAGGCCTCTGAGTCCTCCGATTCCCGAGCGCTTTCATCCGCCGCGGACGGCCGTGCATCGCCGGCGCCCGGACTCGACTCCGCCGAGCCGGCGGACCCCGCCGCCGCCCGGCGCCGATCTGGACACCGGACCAATCGCCTAGGCTATTGACCGCTTTCTGGAGGCGAGAGGAGATGTGATGTAATAAATCGTGGTGCCGCCCTTCGCTCCGATTCGATCGTTTCGTATTTGCCTGTAATTGGCTATGTTGGAAGCAGGATATCTACTTGTTCGGTACATAGGAAGTTCCGAATTTCATCTATTTGATTGATAAGGCCGTTCGCGTTAAAGTACAACAGACAACGACCGAGGCTTTAGCCTACTTGTTATGTTCTTTAAGGGGTGTAAGTCCATTGTTGGTTTTTTGGGTTTTAATTGATTTCCCTGACTGCCGTGAGAAGCTCGGCGTGTTGGTCAATGGCTAGCATTTTAACCATTGGATTGGGGTCGCGGAATTTAGTGACGAATGATTTTACCTCCGCGGGGTCGATGCGGAGTGCTACCTGTAAGAGCAGGGCGTAATCGCTGCTCAGGGTTGCGGCCTCGGTCTGGGGGGCCGGGGGGGCTGGAGGAGCCTGGGTTGCCGGAGGGGCCTGAGGTATCGGTTGGGATTTGAGGGGCGCAGGGGTTTGTTTGGACGGCATGGTCGGCCATGCATGGGTTTCGGGTGAGGCGCATCTATAAATGTCTGCGCGGGTTTGGGGGCAGGCCTGACTGGCCCCGGACGTGTCGCGGCCAAGTATCCGCCTTGCTTTGCTCTTCTTGGTGCCTTGGAGCACCCGCGATAGCTCGCTGGGTGGCCCTGGTTTCCGCAGAGGACGCAGCTCGGCGGTTCCTCGGTCGGGACCGTACTGGGGCAGTCGGCCGTGCCGTGGTCGCCCAGACATTTTACGCACCGGGGTCGGGGGTGACAGAATTGGGCGCAGTGACCAATATAGTTGGCAGCGGTGGCACTGCCCTATAATCCCTCTGTTGTGGGGGAGTTCTACGCTTATATTAGTTAGAGCACATATGGTCCTAACATTGAATACTTTTTTCCCCTCGGGTGAGAGGTCTAACACTGCAAGGCAGTTGTTGAACGGCTTTTTGGTCTGGCCGTGGTACATTCTATGAACCTCTAATATGGCAAGGTTCTGGGCGGCCAGTTCTCCTTGATGAAGTCAGTTGGAAGGGTGTGGGGTAATCCGCGGATGACTACCCGGAGCCTGCGTTCGTTTTCCAGGGCGTATGAATGGTAGGAAACCTGTTCTGCTCTTAGGATAGAGAGAGAGAGAGAGAGAGAGAGAGAAAATACTTTATTGCACACAATTTTGAGTTGACACAAATTCTTACAATAAATTATTATATTACAATAAACTATGTGCAAGGGCGGCCTTATTGCTATAGAGGTAAGTCGGCGATGGTCGTCGCCGGTGGCTGGTAGGACTTTTAGTCCCACGGCGGTTGGGCGGGCGACGGTCAGGGTGATTCCCATGGATAGAAGCCTGCGGTAAAGCGTGTTCCACGCTGAACCTTCCCGGATATAAATGGGGGGAACTTGTTCCCTACGGGGTTCGTTCATTGGGGAGTCCTCGGCGGGCTCCCCCTGTTCGCGGCGGTTCTGCTGCTTAGACTGTGAAGCAGCCGGTGTGGGGTTTGTCCTTTTTGGAGGGACAGACGGTTTGGACAGAAGCTTTCGCTTCTGGTTTCTCGATACGACGGTCTCGAACCCGTCGTTGTCTAGTGAGTCTGAGAAAGGCTCAGACTCCATGGGAATCGGGGGGGGCGGGGCTAGGGGCCAAGGCGTTTGTCACCGCGGACGGCGTCGCTGGCGTCGGGGCCGCGACCTTTGGCGCCGCAGCGGGTTGGGACGCGGCTACGAGAATCGTAGCCGCAGGCGCCGCGGCGAGTGAGGTCGCGCCGAGTGAGGTCGCGGCTGTCGGCGCCGGGTCTGCAGCGAGGGCATTAATTAAGTTTGGGCACGCGGGATTTCGCGGGGCTAAAGGGCGCGGTCGGGGCGCAGAGATCTGCTGGACCGGTACCAGCTTTGAAGGTGGGGCCCTAACTACAGTTGGCGTCGCAGAGGGGGCTGCTTCGAGAAATGTACTCTGCCTCAGTTGTGGAGAGAGCAACAGTAGGCTGGCGTTTTGAATTCCAGCTGATTGTTCCTCCCTGAAACAAAAAAGTGTAACCAGTGCATGAACGCCGGTCATCCTCTGAACTCGCCCAGTCTGCATCACAGAAGCCATGAGTCATAGTCTCTTCTGTATTTTGTTTATAACTTAATTTATACTCTTCAGTGTCTTTTAAATATCGCATAACTTCCTTCAGAGCCATCCAGTGTGACATTTCAGGTTTATTATTGTATTTACTTAACATATTTATAACAAAATTTTATCTGGTCTGGTAATTTGATAAATATACAACAAGCTGCCAATAATTTCTTGTTAAGGGATTTCACCTGAGATATGGGACCTATAGATTTTTCTTAAAATTTAGTATTAACATCTATCGGAGTCTTAACACTTTTACAATCAGACAATCCTATCTCTTTCTATACGTATACCAAGACAATAATTAATATCTCCTAGATCCTTTATCTTAAATTGTTTATTAAGTTCCTCTTTAACATAGCTTTTTGTGTTTTTGATGAGATCTTAAAGTAATATTTTTTTTATATCCTCATCTGTACTATCATCACTTGTATTGGGATAATAAGTTTCATCATTAGTTGCATTATTCAATACACAAGTATCAAAAGATGTTTCAGTACTAGAGTGGGTATCATTCTGTGGGCTATTGCTAACAGATGATATGTCAACATTGACCATCTGTGTAGCAGATTTTGGTTGCAGTATGATATCATCATTATGATTCAATGACTTCTCAATAAATATCACGTCCCTACTAATAACCATAGTTTTATTTATTGCATCATATAACCTATAACTTTTTATATTGTCACAGTATCCCATGAAGACTAATTCTCTTGATTTATGATCCCATTTTAGACGTTTTTGTTTTGGTATGTGTGTTTTGGTACGTGCCTTTGAACCAAAAATCCGTAAGTGTGAAATGTTTGGTTTCTTACCCGTCCATTTTTCATAGGGTGTTACCTCATCCAAAACTCTTGATGATGATCGATCGATGACATAAGCTGCAGCACTTACTGCCTCTGCCCAGAATCGTTTATGCAGCTTTGTTTCAAATAACATGCATTTAGCACGTTCCACCAGGGTGCGATTCATCCGTTCCGCTATTCCATTCTGTACTGGTGTGTACGGAGTGCTGGTTTGTTGTTTGATGCCAGAAGCTGTTAGGAAATCCGAAAAATTTTGATTATCATATTCTTTACCATTATCACTTCTTAGTATTTTTATTGTTTTTTCCAATTCATTTTCTACTTCTTCTTTAAAAGCTTTAAACACTGACTTAATACCCATTTTGTTCTTGAGAAAATATACATATACTTAACGGAAATAGTCATCTATGAATGTTATGAAGTACTTCGCACCACCAGCAGATGGAGTCTCCATCGGACCGCATATATCAGTATGCACTATTTCTAGTAATGTTTTAGCTCTCGAACCAGAATGGGGAAACGGTAATCGTGTTTGTTTAGCCTCATAGGGTATACAGACTGTATCAACTTTTTCATTGGTAATAGTTATACCCTCAGCAAATGTCTCTAGCCTTTTTACATCAGCTAAGTTTAAATGACCCATCCTCTTGTGCCATGTACTAATATCAGTCTTACTCTCACATGAAGAAACATAAGCATTTTCGGTAACTGTGTTTAGTTTGTACATATTATTGGTTAGCTTTGCATTTGCTACCAGAATCTTATTAGAGTTATATATATTACATCCTGTATCAGTAAATTCTACTTTACAGCCATTGTTGGTTAATTGACTGACTGACAACAAGTTTGAACCAAGCTCAGGAATAAATAAAACATTCCTCACCTGGATAGGACTTGCATCTTCACAAAAATTTGTCTGAATGTTTACTTTACCCATATTTTGCACGGAGATTGCATCATTATTAGCCACCTTTATCTGTTGCATCGGAGATGGTTGTAAATCATATATCCAGTCACAGCGTCTTGTCATGTGCATAGTGGCACCTGAGTCAATGTACCATTCATCTTCATTTATACTATTGCAAGCTGAGAATATTGTGATTAGATTTCTTCATTGTGCACTGATTTTAAAAATGTCCATATTTGTTGCAGTTATAGCAACGTGGGCCTTTTCCCTTTGACTTAGCATAATTACTGCCATTGTTGTTAGAGGTATTCTTGTGCTTTGTGAGAAACGCAGAAGACTCTGAAACTTTAACCTCTCGCAGAAGTTTTGTTTTTTACGAAGTCGGCCGATATTTTTATTCCAGAACTTTCCAGACCCATGATCATAGGTTTATAATTGTCCGGTAAACCAGCCAGCATGAGTGTTCCCAACCATTGATCGACTTCGAAACTGATATTTCGCAATTTATACGCAGTACTCATTATTTTATTCACATAATCTTCAACACTTGTGCAGTTATCTAGTGATGTGTTTATTAAATTCCGCAATAAGCCGACTTTTCTTGATAGCCCAGACTCTTCAAATGCATTTTTTAAACTTCTCCAGACTTGGTTAGACGTATTCGCATTTTCAATGTGGACGTAGTTTATAGGTTCCACTACCAAAATGATTTTGGATTTGGCCTTCATATCTTTTTGTAAGTTGACTTCGATGCCTGGATCGACGCATTCCCACAAATCTTCATGTTCTAAATAAGATTTAACTGCAAACTTCCACGTCGAATAGTTTTCCCGCCCGGCTAATTTATCAATTTGTAGGTTAGACATAGCCATTGTTCACGAGGTGTTGAAAAACTCGAAATACTGTAAAATTACTAATATTGTTCACTGTACTTTACTTCACGGCAATAAATATTAAACTTTCGGTCTATTTTAGTTATAAAACGGCCCATAACCTGTAGAAAAGTAATTATAACACGAAACAAATAGATAGTTCAAACAACGTTTATTGCCAAGTACCATAGACTAGAGAGTTACAATCATAGACACAAGTGCCACAAGAAAAGGATAACAAAGTTTGTGATTACCATAAACTAATTATATTAACAAACATTATAGATTTGTAGTTTAATATTCCTACATCCTCCCTTAAACACANTTGTAGAAAAGTAATTATAACACGAAACAAATAGATAGTTCAAACAACGTTTATTGCTAAGTACCATAGACTAGAGAGTTACAATCATAGACACAAGTGCCACAAGAAAAGGAAAACAAAGTTTATGATTACCATCAACTAATTACATTAACAAACATTATAGATTTGTAGTTTAATATTCCTACAATTATCTCGTACACTTTACCCAGAGTGTTGAGTAAACTAATAGGTCTATAACTGGAGGCCAAATAACTGGGTTTTCCTGGCTTATGAATCCCTATGACGATGGCTTCTTTCCATTCGTCAGGGAATGTACAAGCTGCTAGAAGAGCATTAAAAATGAGTACCAGGAGGCACAAAAATCTGTTGGGGAGACGTTTGAGCACCTTATTGGTGATCCCGTCTGGCCCCGGGGCTTTTTTGGCGTGGAGTCCCTTGATAATTCCATGTACTTCATCTGTTGTTGTTAGTTCAAGTGGCTCGCTCGTGAGGGACGCGAGCTCTAATTGAACGAGCCTGTTTTCTACAAGCGTGACCTGCGCGGGGGACAGGCTTATGGTACTGGGGGAACATTGTTGCTCTATGCTGTCGCTCAAGCACTCGGCCTTATCAGCATCATCGAAAGCTGGACTCTTATTTGGACGAGCAAGGGGCGGCATCGGTTCGCGCCTATCGTTCTTTAGGTTTTTAGTAAGGGACCAGAAGGACAAGTACGAGGGCTCAAGTGCTCCTAGTCTCCTATCCCACCTATCGTCCGAGGGCGTTCTTTTTCCTGATGAGCTCTCTCGCATCGTCCGGGAGTCTCCCACGACCGACGTCGCAGCAGATTTCACGGATGCAATCCGACAGAACCTCGCCAAGGTGAGAAATTAAAAGAGAAGTGGCGGATTTGGCGGCATCCACCGATTCAATTTGTTCAGGAATTTCTTTTAAATACGTGGAATCACTGGATTATAGCCGCTCGGAGAGCTTTTTCCAATCAATGATTCTCTTACTTGGCCTGGGAAGGGGATCAGCCTGTCCTAGTCTGACAAGGACCGGCAGATGATCTGAGGATAGCTCATGCAATATTTCCAAGGAATTCACCTGAAGGGTGATATGCACTGTAGCGCTTTTCTAAAATAGATTGCTGTGCCGCCCATTGTTCCGCTTCTGTAGTTCGCAATAGAAGGACCGCGATTGCATAGTATTAAAAAGTTTTCCTGTAATAATAGGATATCCACTTGGTGGGAACACGCAAATTCCCGAATTTCATCTATTTGCTTGATGAGGCCATTTGCGTTGAAGTACGCAACCGACAGCGAGCGAGGCTTAAGCCTCCCTATGATTCTACCTGTCCATAAAGGTGTGGGTCCATAAAGAGTCCTAACAGAAGGAGAGGTTCTGAACTGCCGAAGTTAGGTCGGCGTGTTGAATCAGAGCCGCGAGGCTCTGAGAGGGATTTCGGCGAAGCTTGGTCGCCAGTATGCCGAGTTCGGCGATATTAATTTGACTGATCGCGTGAGTGACCAGTCTGAGATCATTCATCAGGGATGGCCCTGATGATGTGGGAGGGGCGGGCTGAGCTGGCCCAGGGAAGAAGGCCTGGGGCTGGCGCGGCCTGAGTGGCCTGGGGAGCAGCCATCGTGGGCTTAAACCATGCATTAAACGTAGGGGCTGGAGCCTCTACGAAGGTGGGGGCGGGTTGAGCCTTGCCTTTGGACGGACGTGAGACCGATTTACCACCCTGTTTCGCCCTGCGCGGGGCATTAGGGCAGCCACGATAGCTCGCGGGGTGGCGCTTCTAACCGCACAGGACGCAGCTGGGCGGCTCCTCGGTCGGAGTCTTCCTGATGCAGCCAACTGTGCCGTAGTCTCCTAGGCACTTTACGCACCTAGGGCGCGCATGGTAAAAACGGGCGCGCATGGTAAAAACGGGCGCAGTGACCATACAGCTGGCAGCGGTGACACTGTCCAACTTGGCCTCTGTTAAGTGGGGTTTCCATTTTTAACCCCTGGAGGTAACACAATGTGTGTAAATCGAAGATTATCTTTCCCTGCGGGGACAGTTCGAGAACTACCAGGCAAAACGTGTAAGGAGCACGTGTTTTGTCGTTGTACATCCTGTGCCCGAAGTGCACAGGATGTACAACGGCAAAACACGTGCCCCGTTCACGTTTTGCCTTGTAATTTTGGAACTTT
>JACTOM010000163.1:2051-12673 GCA_015832385.1 Elymnias hypermnestra | reverse complement strand
TTATAGAAAAATATCGATATTTATACTTTTTCGATACTTGTAGTGGAATGCGTAATAGCATAACGCACGTCGATAAGCTGACATTGACCTACTGACATAGATTTAAATTTCTTTATGTAAAACAAACGATTCCCTTTGAAAAGTGCCGCTAGAGCGAAGTGTTTAAACCTGTCACAGAATTACAGCCCTTTTTCCTTCCGGGTAAATAAAATCCGACCTTGCAGGCTTACATTTAAATCGCATTTTAAAATGAAATGATTTGCGCTTTTGTCTATTTGCCGACTAGTTCATAAGAGAGTGACGTTTTATATTAATAGAGTAAAAATAAAAACAAACCTCGCGCGCTTGCATTTAAAGCATATTTTAAAATAAAACTGTCTGTCATGCGCCATGTTCGTATAAAACAAATATTTAATAATAATGGTTTTAAATACAAAATTCTATGTACAACAATGTTATGCCGAATACATGCCAATGTAAAGTATTTTTGGATTACATTTTTACAAATTATGTTTATTATTTTACAAGTAAGACACGTACTCGTATTAATATTTTAATTAGCATTTTGCAGTGGAATCTGTTAGTAACTACGTTAGCGTGGTTTAAAAACCGTCTCTCATATGAGTGAGGAGGCCTGTGCCCAGCCTTGGGACGTTATTGAACTACCTGCTCTTGCTCTTGCTTTTTAATGTTAGTAAGGATAAGGATTGTTATTGAAGGGCAACTTTTTTAGGCGCAGCAGGGTAAAAAATTTTACAGATGAAACGCGTGATTAGCGCCACGAAGATGAGCAGTTAGTTATTTGATAATTTACTAAATATACTATTTTTCATCAAATATAAAATAAAAATACTTCATAAATTCTCTTTGCTAAATTTTAAATGCAAAAACAAAATTTAATGAATAATTTCTAATATTCATAAAAAACACGTGGCGTTTTTTATTTACAATTCGACATTTTAAAGTCAATTAAATTCATTAAATTGCACGTCTTCCTTTTCCCTTCCTCTAAATCTATGTAAAGTTATACATTTGTATAAATATAAACAAGACCTAAAAATTAGTTTGCCAAAGAAGTTTCACTTCTGACCTGTGTACTTTGCATGAATGCACTTTTAATTTTTTTTTTTAATCTTCAGGATAAATTTTTTATAAACTATGAATGTCTTATTTATTTTAATCCAATTAACAGCCTAAAAATAAGTTTCAAGCTTCTAGCTCTAAATGTGACGATTTTTAAAATTAAAACACGTCCGAGTGCTTCGACAACACGATTCTAACTGAAACCACGATTTACATCGTGGTTTCATAAATCCACACATTGTTTTTTTTATCCTTCTAAACGCAAAGGCAAAGGTAATGTGATAATAAAATAAATTAATACATCATGGCATATATTGAATTTCACTAGTATTTGAAATTCTTTACTAGCTAGTGTCCACGAGTTTCTTTACCTCCAAATACGTACTCCTGTTTTGACGTGAATACGTCTTTCAAATCGCATCCATCTATATGGAGGGCATTAAAATAAAACGATGGATAACAAATTTGTGGGATACTGTTTGACGTTGTAGCTACATATCTATCACCTTACGTCAAGATTCAATTACACCATTGGATAGCTAAAAAATCAAAGAGTTTATTACGCTTAGTAAGGGCAGTAACACATCGCGCGGGGCTGAGGGGGAAGCCCCGCGCAATGTGTTACTGTTACGAGAGGTGTTCAAGTACAAAAAACGGCAGAAGCCTCTAACACAGCCACAGCACATTTAAAGATCTTGACATATCTTTTTATAAATAATTCTTATATGCGCCTGAACTGCACCGATTTTGTTGAAATATTTTATTTGCGTTCAGACGGTTTTGAGAATGGTTTAGATTGAGATTTATATCAGTATTTATCATGAACTACGCTAACAGTATATCCATAAATATAAAAAAAAAATTACAAAACCCACATAACTTTACAACGTTAAACGTACCACGATTCGCAGTCTTGCGTCGTACGTCTAACTATCTACACGCATCGTACACACTACGTACACTACACATTTTATTTGTGTTATCGGCGGGACGGCCGAACGGTCGCAAGCGCTTACCTGCATTTGTAGGTATTTAGCGTACGAATGAGCGAGGCGGGCGCATACGATGAGAACGAAATGACAAATCAGTGTAAGGTTAATCAAGACTGTGAAGACAAAACACGTGATTCTAGAAAGAGGAGGATGCGAGAGGATAAGGAGGACAGTGAGGGGGGGACTGGGAAACAGTATCGAGAGATTCAAAAAGGAAGCAGAGAGAGAGAAACCTAAATCAATCTGATATTACATCTCAAGTCTGTATTACATATTCTGAGAAATTGCCGAAACAATTCGCACTCGCTAAATTGTTTCGGATGCACGACATTGACGGTATCATGCGAGTGAAATACATAAACCCATTTAAAATTCTGGTCGATTTTGAAAGAGAGGTGAACGCCGAAAAGTTTATTAATCACGATGAATTTAAGAAGTTAGGTTAGAGAATCCAGAAAACCTGGGAAGTTGGTGTTTCATATGGGATGGTTCCAGATATCGAATTGGAAATTTCAATGGAAGAATTTTTAGAGAATGTGTCATCTGAGGTCGCAATTATATCAGTTAAAAGATTAAATCGTAGAACGGAGGAAGGTTCCTGGGTTCCGAGTGAAAAAGTTAGAATTGGTTTTGTTGGATCCAGGCTTCCTCCTTATATTTACCTCCATCAAATGCGCATACGGGTGGAGTCATTTGTATTTCCAGTAAAGGAATGTTCTAGATGCTGGAGGTTTGGACATCTTCTCCGGATGTGTCCCTCGAATAAAATAAGATATCCGAAATGCGGCGACAATCACTCGAATTGTGAACGCACATCTTTTAAATGCTGTAACTGTGGAGGTAATCATATAGCTAGTCTAGCGAAAATTTGTCATGTGTATATCAAAGAAAAGAGAATTCGACAATTGATGGCAGAATTCAATTGTTCGTACCAAAAAGCAATTACGTTATATGTTCCACCGTTCCCTCCACCAGCACCTCCAGTGACTGAATGGTGTAATGATTCAATTTGCAATGGAATTCATAAGAATAAACCATCTACATCACAGAACAAGGAAAACGAGACGACTTCAAAACTATCGCCAGAAGAAGAAAAGACTCGGAAATCTGAAAATCCAAATAAGAAAAAAAAGAAGAAAAAGAAAAAAATATTCTTTTCTCTTGACAATCAGGATCAGGAAATGGAGTGGTCGGAAACAGATTATGAATCAGTGGCAAGTTTTCGTTCGGATGCAAGTGATTCAAAGAATCTGGAAAGAGAGGAGACGAAGAAGAATACAGAGAGTGACGAAAATTCTAACTGGAAAGTTTACATTAAAAGTTTGGGGGAGAAACTGAAGTTTATATTACTAAAAAGGATGAGTCATGGATGGATATAATAAACAGAAGTCTTAGATATTTTATTAAGTGGGTGAAATTTGTACTCCAAGATGTAATTACCAAAATTCCTGTGATTGAAGACTTAGTTCATTTATTGACATAAGACTTATGGATCCGTACATTAAAAAGAAAGTTAATTTAAATATAGTACAGTGGAACGCCCGTAGTGTTAGATCTAAGTTAAAATCTTTTGAGCAATTGTTAATTCAAGAAAAGGTTCATGTCGCTGCGTTGTGTGAGACTTGGCTTGATGTTAGTAAATATATTAAGGTAAGGGATTATAATACATTTCGTTGTGATAGGAATGAAGCATATGGAGGGGTATCGATTTTTACGCACAAATCTTTACAGTCATATATGTGTAAAGTAGAATCGCCTAATCCCGGCATAGAAATTATACATGTAAAAGTTGATGCTATCAGTGAAAGTAATTTTACCTTACTTAATGATGGTTCAGCTACGCGATTTCAAAGTGTTAATGGGCAGTTACGAGAGTCAAGCCCTGATATTACGCTATGTTCCAGTGATGTAGCACTTAGATTAATTGGTCAACCTTAAATGAATCTTTAGGCAGTGACCACTTTGTGATCAAAATAAGTACTTCATACGTTTCTAATTTTAAAATCCAGAAAAGACGAAACTTTAAATTGGCTAGATGGGAGTGTTATAGTGCATATCTAGAAAACTTATTTTCAAATCTAGAATTACCAGAAGATTCTCAGATGGCGTACAATTTATTCATTGAATATATAGAGAAAGCAGCAGAATTACACATACCTTATATTAAATGCTGTTTAAATCCTGAAAGTAATTTTAAACCTAGAGGTTATTGGACCCCTCAGCTGTCACAGTGCGTTGCTAAACGAAGGTTAGCATTAGGTTTATTTAGACGTAATCCTACCCCATCGAATTTGAGAAATTTAGAAAAAGCGGTCGCCGACTGTCAGAGAAACATTAGGCGGGAAGAATCGAAATTATATCGTAAATTTTACTCATCCATAGATGAAACCACAACAGCTAATGATATGTGGTTTCGTATGAAATGGCTGAAAGGTCACAAAGTTTGTCGTCAACATATAGAACCGGATAAGTCAAACGCTCTTTTACAAAACTTATGTCCTGATTACGTTTCTCCCTCCAAACCGTTATTTAGGTCCAATAATAAGTCATTAGAAATACCAATTGCTATTCATGAATTAAATAAATCTATCAAAATTAAAGATACTGCTCCTGGTTGTGACGATATTTCATATTCAATGATCTTTAATTTACCCCTAGTTGGTAAAATATGGTTGATAAATCTGTATAATATGTTTTTAAGAAACAGTTTCGTGCCATATCAATGGCGTAACATCAGTGTCTTACCTTTTCCTAAGCCTGGCCGAAATCTGGACAACTCTTCGTCTTTAAGACCGATATCTTTAATATCCTGCGTATGTAAGATTTTTCATTCTATTATGAATAAAAGATTGGAGTGGTTTATGGAACGAAATAATGTATTCTCTGATAGTTCTATAGGTTTCAGACATTTTCATTCTTGCTTTGATGGGTTAAGTAAATTAGTAACAGATATTCAAATTGGTTTTACTAAAAATGAAATAACAGTAGGATGTTTTATAGATATAGATAACGCATACAACAATGTGGATATATCTGTTTTGTTAGGTAAGTTAGACAAGTTAGGTGTAGGTATAAAAATATGTAACTATTTGTGGGAGTTTTTAAACAATCGTACTTTAAAAATAAAAACAAATGACAAATTCATCTCACGAAATACTGGACGGGGTTTGGCCCAAGGAGACCCCTTGTCACCGTTACTTTTCAATATTGCAACGTATGACTTATGTAGGCAGGTTAGTAACATTAAGACTGAAGCGATACAGTATGCCGATGACTTTGCCATATATGCTACTCATAAAAACATAAGAATGTGCTTCATATGTTCAAGAAGCTTTGAACACACTACAGCCTTTATTATCGGATCTAGGTTTAGACATTTCTTCATCTAAAAGTAAAGTTTGCGTTTTTAAAAAAGGCAGAAACAATTTTCCAGTCGAAATCAAAATGAATAATCAAGTTTTTACAATACATAACAATGTTAAATATTTAGGCATCTGGCTAGATAGCTCTCTTAGATGGAATAAACATATTGATGAAATAAAGGAGAAAACTTTGAAATTGCTTAATATANTTTTGTAACTTCTTCTGGGAGTTTGTTATAGAACCGTATACAGTTACCCTTGAATGACTTGTCAATTTTATGTAGCCTACTAGAATTTACAGCAATTTTATTTCCATTTCTTAAGTTATATGAGGTGCATTCACTTTTCTTCCTAAAAGAGTCAATATTTTTATGGACGTACAACAAGTTTTCTAATATATATACGCCGTGAACTGTCATTATTTTTATTGTTCCGAATTTGTTTCTTAGCGACTCTCTTGGACCCATATTGTAGATCGCACGAACGGCCCTTTTCTGCAGCACAAATATTGCATCTATATCAGCAGCATTACCCCAAAGTAAAATGCCATATGACATAATGCTGTGAAAATAACTGAAATAGACCAGCCTGGCAGTTTCAACGTCCGTAAGACGGCGAATTCTTTTAACCGCGTAAGCCGCAGAGCTGAGCCTGTTCGATAGACCTCTTATATGGGGCCCCCACTGTAGCTTACAATCTAAAGTAATGCCTAGAAAAACGGTACTATCTACCAGATCAAGTTCCTCATTATTAAGTTTAACAATGGTTCTCACTTGCTTTACGTTTGGTAATGTGAATTTAATACATTTTGTTTTTTTCCCGTTCAGTAATAAGTTGTTTGCTTCAAACCATTGTACTACTTTATTGAGCGAATTGTTTACCTCGTCAAAATCTGTTTGTTGTCGATTAACTTTGAATATTAGAGAAGTGTCATCAGCAAACAAAACTATCTCATGACCGTCCTTGACAAAATAAGGAAGGTCATTAATGTAAATGAGGAACAGAAATGGTCCTAATATGGAACCCTGTGGAACACCTAGTTTCGTTACAGACCCTTCTGAAAGTTTTCCATTAACACAGACCTTTTGTGTTCTATTACACAGACCTTTTGTGTTTCATTCATGTTAGCTGTGTTTAGGGCTGGCACGAACATTTGCCATGAAAATCTTGTAGGCTTTATAACTCTTTCAGGAATCAAGCTACGGGTCTCGTAGTATTTTTCCCTGGCTTAGCACAGCGCCCTCTATCGCTGGTATTCGGGATCTAACATAGTAAACGAATAAAGTTGTATATTACAGGGTTGGTGTCGTGTAATTTTTTTATACATTTCCAAATCCTTAGCACAACCTCGTTCACTAGAGTTTTGGGCAAGGATATCCTATACTTTATTAATAGGTTATGCACCTTTTTTTTTAATGTCTCTGGATCGATACATGATCCTATTTTAATGTCAGACATCGAAAGGGGTGCAATCTTTTCGGAAGTTTTGACTGAACTAATGGCAAAGGAGTTTACTTGTCTAATAGGAGTTAGCAATTAGAGTACCGGCCCTGAATCTCAATGGATTGTTAGTTAATGAATAACTAATATTACACCCCTTTTTATCATTTATTTTATAACAACCCTGATGCAAATCATATACTTCATTAGGACTAGTTCTAGTACTACCAGCAAAATAGACATCATCCGAGTATGCATCTTTAGTCTCCACTGTTCTGTCTCCACTTCATCAATTTTAACGAAAACATTACACTGAAAACTGGGATAAATTTTTGTATTCCTGAAACCTTCTATTACCGGCAAATCTAAAGAATTTTCTTTAAGAGAAAGAGCCTCTGCGGCTGAATATTTAATGAGACTGCAATCACTACCGAAATCTATAAATGCAACAAGCGATATATCGTTAAAATAGATATTTTTGAAGTATTTATTGTTTGTTACTGTATTCACTGAAATACTTGGTAAGTTACCGATATTATGATCACTATTATTTAAATCTGCTTTATCTTAAGTTATTTTTAGCACCCTTTTACCATCTGAAACTTCATTTTTGCCACTTGCATCATGGGACTGTAAAGGTTCACGATAACAACTTTCAAAGTTATGCCCTACTCTTCCACACTTCACACAGAGGCTTGGGATAATTGTTATAAAAATGACCTCGTTCTTGGCAATTAAAACAACTCAAATTATTTTCCTTATTTGTCGACATTTTGGCTTGGAGATTTTGGTTAGCTATAGTACGCCTGTTAAATGAACTGGAGCAGCAGCGCAGAGGAGGCCACCGTCCATGTAGCGGGGCGGGGAATTGAGATGGAGATGAATGGACTGTATAGCGGTTTAGAAGGAAGAAGGCTAATTTGGCGAGGTGGTCGCGTAAGGGGTGACAGTGATGAAGGGGGAAGGAATCGCGTGCACGTACCTGGAGAATCGGGATCTGCTCCTACTCCTCGACGTAGGGCTGTGCACGGGCGTGGTTGCGGCGGCGAAGTCACTATCACAATATATTCTTCGATAGTTCTTGCGGTTCGTATATCTTCAAGACGAAGATACGAGCGGATTTATAGCGGAGATATCAGCGGTAGGCGAAAACACACCTTGCGCGGCGGAAGCGTAGACGAGTATATGCACGCGAGGGATAAGGTAGGGTACTTTGGGAAAAGATGAAGTTACGCGGTACCATGAAAATATAAAAACCATACTACCGCCAAAAGTGGCGTCACCGTGAGCTAAGGTTAGATACAGACAGACGTGAATATTCTTTTGAATGAATAAATTGTTGCGATGCTAAATACTTTAACAAATTTTCTGGTTCATTACAATTGATTGCCTGTGCCCCATTTCGAATTGCAAAATCATTTATTTCTTAAATTAAGCAATCTTCAGCCTTTTGGCCTTTAATTTCGCACCTACTTAATAAAAATAACTAATCATAGAAATAGTCTCTTAAAGTTTCACCTGTACGAGTTTTACGATTAAGCATCTCCTTTAGAAGTTTTCCAAAACTCGGAAAAGCCTTTCTTTTTTTTTCTTGCCACTCTTGCCATGAAAAGTTGAGTGTAGGAAGCGATTTGTACAACCTTTTTGCCAAACCACTCGACTTTTGAAGTGCAAAATTAACCGTTTGTTTTTCGCCCCACTCATACATAACTGAGCATTCGTTAACCTTTCCTAACCAACGGTCTACATCTTGTGACCTATTATTCGGGTCAAATTCCGGAATAACATTATTGGTATTCATATTCTTACTTGCACCACCTTGTATAACATAGATGATTTTCATTAAATCTTCTGTTACCAAGCTCTACTGTCGCTTAGGAGCAACTCTTTCATCACCATCACTTGACGTTCTCCTTCGGCGTCGCCTCTGTCGCCGTTTTGGACTTATATCATCACTCCGACCTGTATAACAGTTTCGAGCAGCTTCTATCCTTTCAATATAACACTCTTATTTATAATTCGGTTTCGATGTCTAAAATCCTTATACTATACACCTACACGGCTACTTAATCACTTAACAGTCAGTTGTTTGACCATACACAGTATACTTATGTGGCTTTATTATCACTAGTTAGTCGCCTACATGACTGTTTGCAGCTCACATACATGACTTTATAATCAATAGATAATCTTTCTACCTCATTGTACATAGTCCACCTACATGGCTGTATAATCACTACACAATCGCCTACATGACTGTATACAGCCCACCTACATGGCTGTATAATCACTACACAGTCGCCTACATGGCTGTACACAGCCCACCCACATGGCTGTATAATCACTACACATTCGTCTCCATGACTGTGCACAGCCCACCCACATGGCTGTATATTCACTACACAGTCGCCTACATGACTGTAGACAGCACCCCTACATGATTGTATAATCACTACACAGTCGCCTACATGACTGTCTGTACAAAGCCACCTACATGGCTGTATAATCACTACAAAGCCACCTACATGGCTGTATAATCACTACACAGTCGCCTACATGGCTGTATAACCACATGGCGTAGACTTGAAATTTGATAGGAATATTCTTTTTTCCGAGTAGAGGTCAGCTAAGAACAGATTTTGCCAAATTTCAACCGCGGGGTTGTGGGGTGTTAAACAAAATTGAAAAAAATTAAAAACAAAGAACTTCAAATTTACAACCTATATCTTTTACATTTGTAAAACTTGGTTAGAATTGTTTTTTGACAATGGAATCAAAACTAAATTTTAGGAAGTCCACCCTCAAAGGTTAGTGCTGGTGTGTTTCTTATTTGTTCAACAATTAGCCCAAATTAATGAAATGCTACCAGAGAACCATTCCATTGCAGACGAAGTCACGGGTTTAGCTAGTCTTATATATAAAATTCTCATAAATTAAGAATTTTAAATGCTATTTAATAATACATTTTTATTTTTCTTACATGCAAGCAGACAAAAACAAAAAGAATATGTATATTATATTCTTTACTGCACAAATTATGAACCTATTTAGTTACGAAATTATTTAATTCACAACACAATATTTAATTCAGGTAAACCAAGAAACCCCAAAATGAGACTTATCGTTTAAATGTAAATAAAAATTACCTTACTTTTGTTTTTGATAATGCAAGTGAACTAAAGTATTTCTCAATTCTCATATACTTTTAACAGAAGTACTCATTATTTTATGTAATTAGAACTTCTGTAAATACTTTGCTAGTCTTATTTCTATTAAACAAAACCAATACTTACCATTTCCCTCCGACATGGCGCGCGACATCGTGTCACTTCTGATATGTGAGAATAATGAACACATGTATAGTTGCTACAGATTTATCATGCTTCTTCAGTTATTACCTTAATAACTATTAATCGATAATTATGTTAGGTTACACACTTTAACTCTCAACTTTTTATATCCTACGTTATTTCGACTCCTCTCTTATTTGTCTTCTGCTCTCTTACCTTCTTTTTTACCCAAACCCCACTACTCCTTCCCGCGTAAAAACCCCGCGCCGCTTAACTTTTTAATACAAAAACTATATTCATGACACAAGATATTTTTGACTGATACCATTTCTTTAACTACGCGTGTAACGCATTTAATGAAATGTTTTGTTATCGTACATTTATTGTTCACTTTTAATCTCGCTCAATTAACTTCTATAGTATTTGTATTGACGATTATAATAAATCAATCGTAA